>JAULKM010142544.1:0-18123 GCA_032355605.1 Rubia tinctorum | reverse complement strand
ATCAACCCTGCTGAAGGATATATCAACCGTGGGAATTGAAGAAATGGCAGAGAGTCTGAAAACAGAACCTGAAGAAAGCATATGCTGCATCTGTTATGGATGCGAAGCTGATACTGAATTCTTGCCTTGTTCACATGTGTCATGCCACGGCTGCATATCAAGGCACCTTCTCAACTGCCAGAGATGCTTCTTCTGTAATGCAATTGTCGTCGACGTTGTGAGGAAAGAAGCAAAGCCAGCATAAACTAAGGCCTCCCTTGCTTTGCATCACCTTTCTTCCC
Source organism: Rubia tinctorum (assembly GCA_032355605.1). Taxonomy (NCBI): domain Eukaryota; kingdom Viridiplantae; phylum Streptophyta; class Magnoliopsida; order Gentianales; family Rubiaceae; genus Rubia; species Rubia tinctorum. The sequence continues at coordinate 17,842 of JAULKM010142544.1, read as the reverse complement.
CATTGCACACTTCTGTGTTTGGTATCTTATACCTCTGTGCTCTTGTGTGGAATCTCAGTATTTCAAGTTATTCACAAGAAAAATAATCTGAAACTTTTGTAAGAGAAAAACCTGAGCATAGGATGTATCCTTATTCGCTCCGGGTATTTGAGATATTCTTTTAAAATTTGTGTAGATGGATTAGAAATGGTACCAAATAAGGATAGAGTGGTAGTAGATAGGTCGAAAGTTTTGTAGGAGATGAGGGGCAGTATGTTGTGAACACAAGAGGTGCAAGGGACTGAAATATTCTAGTTTTTTGGTTGGGTACTAACTGTAACTGCTCTGGTGCAAGTATAAAGCCAAGACTCTGTTTTTGTTCAATGGATTTGGGTCTTTCATTCAGCACTACATTTGAAAGGGTGATGCATGCTCAACGTTTCATTCATTTTGTCTTGGGGAGTTTAACTTTGGGTACGAGGATTAAAATATTTGCCTAGGACAGATAATCGGTCTACCAAATTGCGTTTAATGGAAAACCGACACACAAAGGATGGAAGAAAAAGATGCAAGCTTCATAGATTTCACACGCACATAATCGAATCAAATGCGGAAGCTCAAGTGCAGGAATCAACATGTGTCCCTCAACCTCCAAACCTGCAAAGGTCTTTTAAAATCACCATTTAAAAAGGTGGCTCGGGCACATGCCAAGCTTATGATTCGGATGAGTAGTAAACTATTAGCTTGGAATCTAAGAGCAATACAAATTAGAAATAAATTCTCACTAATTAATCAAATCGAACAAACGCAGTGTATCCTAAAACTGATCGACTTTCAGAAGATATTAGGCTCTAAATTTAATGGATGTTAGGTAGCATAAATATTGAGTTTTGTAAGATAGCATGTAAGCATTTTCTAATTTAGAAAAAAGATTAAAATGTAAAATAGACTCCTTAGCATGTGAGATTAAAATGACGAGCGCAACAGCTGGAAGGCAAATGAAGTTTGAAAGTCCAGCTAGGTAGTTGGTACCTAAAATCCAGAGAATTTCTCCGTTGAGATATGCTCAAGTATTTGAAATTTCGACATGCAAAAATGGCCTTTTGCACAACTTCCAAGCATATGCAATAGATATGCATAACTTCCTCTTCTATCTTCTATCACGTTTTGACTCGTGAATTTCAACCTCTTACCAATTTTGTAATTGGCCTTCAATCTTCTATTCTGAAGTGCTTATAAGCAATCTACAATTGAGCTCACAAAAGAAGACTTAGATGCTCGCAGGGACAAAAATTCATTAGACTTAAAATAGGCTACAAATTGAGAGATTTAGATAAGAAAATAAAAAATGGTCATCTAAACCCCTTAGGATATAAACCTACCTAAACCTATAAATCTCCCCACAAAATGATAAACAAAAGAGATGTTAAATGCCTTAGAAAATAGATCCATTTGATGTCTCATTAGTGGTCCCTTTATTTTTCATTCAAGATCTGGTCTTGGTTTTTCAAATCTATCGGTCCCTGTTCAATCGGGCTTTCTTCCAGCGACCTCAACTTTCTGTGCATCCTTTGCCCACTCCCACACGTCATTCTCGGTCCTTTCTCTGGCGTGATCTCGGTCTCCTTCTCCGGCATTGTTCTCATGGGAGAGTCTTTACCAGTGGCCGTCCCTATTTTCTGTCAAATCGTTTCAGCAGTTCTTCTCGTGAGTTTGCTCAATTTATCAAGAATCGCTCATTTTCTTGCAAGCGCCCAGTTAGCACCTCAGTCAGCGTTTTGTATTCCACAATTGTTTAAAAAAACAAATATATCGTAATGATGGCTCATTTTTATTAATCAAGGTGCCAATGGTATAGCGTTTTGGGCCATGATGCTTCTTCTTCCAATAAATTGCAGGGTGAATGATACAATGTTAGTGGTGTGAAAATTTTGGTCACTTTTCCTGGACGTAAGCAAGGCACAATGAATCACCACCAATAGCAGAAAGTCAACCAAGCAGGCCACATAAAGAGTTTTTTATGGGGAAAAAGATAATCAGGTGAAGGGGTGGGGAAAATTCCAGAGAAATACAAGAAAGTCGAAGTGAATAGGGATGCTAAAGGAAAGAATGTAGCAACGACTTCAACTCCAACGAAGCATGTAACAGCTAGAAATAAAGCACAAAACAAAGACGGTGGTGATAGGCCTAAACTCATCTCAGTGGAGCTATGATGATTGCTTGTTGGAACATAAGGGGAGGTCTCTGAAATTCCCCAAAAATTTCGAGTCACACAGCTTATCTTTAACACAAGGTTGGTTTATTTACAATTTCACAAACAAAAATAAAAATGATTTTGATTTTTTCATGCATAAGATGAAGGGTTGGAAGAAAGTAAATAATTTTCATGTGGTTGCAAATGCTAGAATTTTAATTACTTGTCAGCCTAAAGCTTTTGGGGTATATCTGATTGACATATTAGAACAGTGCATTCATTTGCGAGTACACTGTTTATCTACAAGCATAGAGTTTCTCTGTATTATTGTGTATGGCATGAGCGAATTGCAGGACAGAAGAAAGTTATGGTCAGAGTTAATCATGTATGGGCAATGTTTGCAGCTGTAGTGGTTGGTTATGGGGGATTTTAATAATACGCTAAGCATCTCAGAGAGGAGTGGCGCTAAGTATCCACAACCCCAGTATTACATGCATGACTTTCAGGAGGTATGTAGATTATGTTCTTTATAGGATACTCAATGTCAGAGGCCTCTTTCCTTTTGGAGCAGCAGCAGGTATAGGATCAAGATAGACAGTATGATTAATGACTATTGTGACCCGAATGTGATTCCAGATCATAGTCGAGTAGCATTGAATTTATAGGGTGAATAAAGAGGATTCAAGAGGCCATTCAAAATGCAGAATATATGGTTGACTCACCCACGGTGTAAAGATGAAGTTTTTGGAGCCTGGGAGACCTATTTTTTGGGGTGCAAGCAATATCAATTGGTTTGGAAGTTGAAAAGGTTGGGGATAAATGATATGAGTCACATTTCTAAAAAAGTTGAAAGGGTGAATCAATAATTTAGTGCTGCGCTGGCGAATCTAGATGTTGCACATGCGACAGAGACTGAGTGAGAGATTATATTATAGCCGAAGAAGAAGGCATTTTTTTCCAATGGGCAGAATCACAATTCTTAGCACAAAGGGCAAAAATAAATCACTTAGTTTTGGCGGGCCGACTTATTTTTTTCATGGTTAGCATATGGCGCAGAAGGGAGGAATAATGCATGCTATTCTAGATGCAAATGACAGAGTTATCACTGTATCTGGGGAGAAATGAAGTATGTTCGTTGAGTTTTATAAAAAATTCTCTTTGGTACAGAAAGAGATCGGATGGTAATTGACCCAAGATTATTGGAAAAAGGTCCAAGAATTGACGTGGAAGAAGAAGCTTATCCGAGCTCAGGAATTACAACTGCGGAAATTAAAGCTTCTTTATTTTTGATAAATGATGACAAGGCGCTGGGACTGGATGGGTATATTGTTGCGTTCTTTAAAATGCAATAGGAGACAATTGGTGAATTATTGACAGAGGCGGTATTTGAATTCTTTGAGAGAAATGAGCTATTAAGTCAGATAAACCATACTTCTATTTCTTTGATTTCGAAGAAAGAAAGAAATTTGAGGGTAGGAGATTTCAGGCCGAATGTCTGTTGTAATGTCTTTTATAAGATGATTACAAAGGTAATTGCGACAAGAATTGCGAGCGTATTGCCAAGAATTATTGACCCAGCTCAGGCAGCATTTGTGAAGGGAAGGCTTATTTCAGATAATATTATGCCAGCTCAGGAAATAATTAGAGGATATGTGAGGAGATCAAGCTCAAGAAGAGTTAGCATTATGGTTGATATAACCAAGGTGTTTGATACAGTTTCATGGGAATTTTAGAAGAAGTTTTACTTGGGCTGAAACTTCCAGATAAGTAGTGAATGGATATTAAGGATCATGATTTGGGTTACGACTCCATCATTTTTAATTGTTGTGAATGGATATTAAAGAATAGAATTATGTGAATATTACTTGTATTTAGATTAGATTTCATTTTTCTTTTCTGCATAGGTTTCTTGTACCTCTATATATTGTAACCCCAGATCATGAATACAAACACATAATTACACCATTATTTTCTACTTGGTAACAGAGTCTATAAACCTGAAACCTAAACCCTAAAATATTTTTTGGCTGCCATTTTCCACCCGATGTCAACAACCGCGTGTTAGCCTGATGCGCCACCGCTTCCCGCAACAGCTCACCTCTGATTGACAATCTCCGTAGCCACCTCCACTATTACCACGATCTTCCAAGCTGTCCACTGCCTCGATCTACATGTGCGTGACATCCACGCACTGACACCACCGATCCACGCACTGCCGGGTCATTTGCCACTGAGTTGATTTACCGTCGATTTGCTTTGTCACCACATATCTGATCTAGTCCTTCCACTATGTTGAATCTTGATTCCGAATCCGCTCGGGATTCCGCAAAATGTGCTTGCATCGTTGTCGAAACCGAGGCCAACAAGCTATAGAACCTCAATGCCACCGATGTTATTGCAGCTTTGCTCAATCTGGCACTGGGAAGATCGTCCCTTTTGGTCAATCTATAAACTCTCCATACTACCTTAGCCCTTCTCACAGTCTAGTTTTAGTCATTTGTCCCATCTTACTGAAAGGCAAAGAAAATTATCTTGAATGTACTACTACAATTTTTAGAGCTTTTCTTGCTAAGAAGAAGATTGGTTTCATTAATGGAATCATTAACAAACCCTCAATTGGTGTCCCTGATGCTGATAATTGGCCTAGATTAAATGCTACCCTTGTTTGCTAGATCTTACAGACTGTGGATCCAACTCTACGATCTTCTATGACTTATTATTCCACCGATAAGAAATTGTTCGATGATCTTACTGGACATTTTCGCTTGGGAATGGTCCAAAAATTCTACAGATACGTGATAATATGCATAACTATTAGCAAAATGGTCAGACTATTTCCGTTTAATTTGGCAAACTCAAGAAGCTGTATTACGGCTACAACTCTTTTCAGCCTCTTCCCGTTTGTTCATGTGAAGCTTGCAAACCAATATGCAGATGTAACCATGCTGCCGCTTCTTACATGATCGTGAAAATAGATAATTTATCAATTTCTCCTCAGTTTAGATGAAGGCTATCACACCTTGCGATCCAATGTCATGACATAAGAGCAGCTGCCATCAATCATGCGTGCGTATGCCCTTGCAGCTCGGGAGGAGAATCACAAATCCATCATTCGGTCTCGTGAGTCTTCAACTGATTATGTGGCATATGCTGCTCGTTGCCTACCACCTTCAGGATATTCTCCTGGAGCTCTCATTGCAGCTGAACGCAAGAATCTCGTTTGTACGCATTGTCATCGTAAGGGTCACGACAAAGCTACCTGTCAAACTCAGAGGTTATATATAATGGTTCATAAAGATTAGGGACAAATCCAACACCGTGAAGAACATGGCGCCAGCTCAGCCAGTCACCGCCGCACCCGGCGCTCCTGCCGCGGGCGTCACGCCGTCCACAACCACCGTTTGCCGGCGCAGTGACATTGCCGCAGGGGATTGCAATGGCCGCCACTTTCGGCCCTCGTACTCATTCTGATTTTGGTTCTGCTCTGCCTGACAACCAATGGAGTACGACTCTATATTTATTTAATTAGTTCAATTCTATTTGTGACCATGGGTCAGTTAAGCCTACTTTACCTTAGATTATTGATTTGGGAGCCTCATATCACATGACTGGTGACAAGGATTCTCTCACTGGTATTACTGCTACTATCAATTCTGTGAATGTTCTACTGCCTGTTGGATTTGTATCGTCTGCCACACATTATAGTTCTATACGTTTTGGAGATAATACTCTTACTCATATGCTTTACATACCTACCTTGCAATGACATTTATTATCATGCTCTAGATTGTTATCTATCTTAAAATGTCTAGCTTTGTGTTAGAATAAGTCAAGCATATGATTGATTTGATTCTAGATAGAGTTGTTGACTAGACTAGAGTTATACAAGTACTAACCTTCCTTTTGTACTCTATTGATTCTTGTCAGTAATACATTAATCTCCACAGAAAATCGTTCTTTCATAGTATTAGGGCAAGTTCTTATCCTAGCCTAAACTCTATTTTTTCGGAAGCCTCCCTCTCGTTTTTGGTCAAAAAAATACCATCTAAGTATGTCATATTTCTGATCAAATTCCTGCAAATTTCAGGTCAAACTCCAGAAAATCCCGTTCAGTTTCTGACAACTCCAACAAAATACATGACATTATCCCCTGATGTTCTTGATCATGTCACACCTTATCATGGTTCTTCTAGCGTCTATGTTGGTAATGGTTCTCAACTACCTATTACTCATGTTGGTGATTCTTAGATTTCTAAATCCTTGTCTCTTTATGATGTGCTTATTGTGCCAGATATCAGTAAAAAAATCTTTCAATTAGAAAATTAACTCGGGATTTAAATTTTGTTGTCTCCTTTGATGATCGCTCTTTTATTATTCGGCATAAAATCACTAGTGAAACTTTGGGTCACGACCATAGAGAAAATGGGCTTTATGTTTTAGACTATGGTGCATCCTCTTTGTTGTCTATTGTGGAATCAAATAAGTCACGCGCGTCTTTTGAAATCTGGCATGCTAGACTTGGTCATATTCTGCATTCTATTATTTCTGGTTTGCGTGCTTCTAAATCTTTATCTATCTCATCAGTTTTGCCGAAACTTACCCTTGTGATGCGTGTGAAAAGGCCAAAGGGAAGTGTTTATCTTTCTATACAAATGATAAACGCGCTGCCATGGTACTTGATCTAGTTCATTGTGACTTATGGGGGCCCTCTCCTATTTTATCCACTAATGGTTTCTCCTACTATGCTATTTTCCTCGATGATCATTCTTGACTCTCGTGGTTTTACCCACTGCGCCGCAAATATGATTTTTGGGATGTTTATCTCGAGTTTGAGGCTTTTGTGGAGAACCAATTTTATTTCACCATTAAAGTGTTTCAGAGTGATAGGGGGACTGATATTGTAAATGGTCGATTACGCTCTCACTTTCAGACAAAGGGGATTCACCATCATATTTCTTGCCCGTATACTCTTGAGCAGAACGCTCGAGCTGAGCGTAAGCATCGCCACATTACTGAGATGGGCATGTCTATGTTATACCACTCATGTCCCTCTCTCCCACTAGACTGACACCTTTGTTGTAGCCACTTATACCATAAATCGGTTGCCCACTACCGTTCTTGGCTTACAATCACATATGAAGTTATTAATGGTCGGGTTCCTATATACACCAATTTTCATGATTTTGGTTGTTGGGTTCTCCCCTTCGTTCACCTATTTCCAACTACAAGTTGTCTCCCCGCAGTATTCCGTGTGTGTTTATTGGTTACAGTTCACAGTATAAAGGTTTTCAGTGCCTTGATTCTTCTACATGAAAGGTTTATATCACTCTCCATGTTCGATTCGACGAGACGCATTTTCCATTTGCTGCCTCTACTATTTTGGCCCCTGGTTCTCCTTGGCCTACTCTGGATGTCTCAGCATTCCTTGATCAAGATGGCGATTCAGCTCCTCTTTTGCTTGTTTCAGCCGCACCTTCTCCGGTTCCCTGCTCTATTTGTGCCACTGATCTAGATCCTGCTCCTTAGCCGGTGGCACTCGTCTCACTGCCGGCTAGCCCTGCTGCTCAGTCTCCGACCACCTCAGTCAGTTCATCTCCGATTGCTTCGGCTGACTCCATTCTTCCAGCCCACCTCCTCGCCCTCATACCCATCAGATGGCTACTAGGTTGGCTACTGGTTCTATTTAGCGCAGGGATTATTCAGACATTGTCACTCATAATCTTACTGTTGCTCTACTTGCTCAGTCCACGGATTATTGCACTGCCCTTTAGGATCCGGTTTGGGTGTTGGCCATGGATGACGAGATGGTAGCTCTTCGTAGCCAGCGCACTTGGGATCAGATGCCTCGACCTTCGGATGCCAACATTGTTGGCTCCAAATGGGTTTATTGACTAAAGTATCAACCTGATGACACTATTGAGTATCATAAAGCTAGGCTTATGGCGCAAGGTTTCTCACAGATTCCATATTTTGACTTTGACCACACTTTTAGTCTAATGGTCAAAGCATCCACAGTTTGTAATGTTTTATCTATTGCTACAATGCACTCTTGGCCTCTTCATCAGCTAGATATTAAGAATGCCTTTCTAAATGGTGTTCTTGATACTCTAGTTTTTATGGCGTAGCCCGTTGGTTACAAGGATCTACTTAACCCAGAGTATGTTTGTCACTTATAGAAGGTCATTTATGGTCTTAAGTAAGCTCCACGGGCCGGGTTCCAGCGATTTAGTATTTATCTAGTTCAACTTAGTTTCATTTGCAGTTCTGTTGATACTTCTCTATTTGTTCTGTCTCGAGGATCGTTACTGCTATATCTGTTGGTTTACGTTGACTACATCATCCTTACAGACAATGACCTGACTCTCCTCTGGAAGTTCATCAATCAGACGTATCGGGAGTTTGCTATCAAGAACTTGGGCACTCTTCACTACTTTCTTGGCCTTCAAGTTACACCATCATCCTCAGGTTTACTTCAAGCTAAGTAGGCCAGGGATATTCTTACTCGAGCAAGGATGTCAGATGCTACACCAGTCGCTACTCCATTTGTGCTAGGATCACACCTACACAACTCTTTCAATCCTGCTTTTTGGAATCCAACGCTTTATCGCTCTCTTGTTAGGGCCCTGCAGTATCTGACGATTACTCATCCTGATTTGGCTTTTGCGGTCAACACATTCAGTGAATGTCTCTAGGACTCCTGTGATAATCACTTTACATCAGTCACTCAGATTCTTTGATATGTTCAGGGTACTCTGCATTTTGGACTTGCATTTCGATCAGCTAGTTCTCCGGAGGTTCTGAGTTACCTAATGCTGATATGGACAGTTGTTTGGAGACTCGATGATCTACTTATAGTTATGTTGTCTTTCTTGGTGAAAACCTTATTTCCTGGAGTGCCAAGAAATAGCCCACTATTTCTCATTGGAGTACGAAGTCCGAGTATCAAGCCCTTGCCAACACCGCTTCTGAGGTTGTTTGGTTGACTCGTTTGCTTCATGAACTTTGGGTCTCGCTTGGCCCATAACCTAGTTGCTCACAAGTGGGCGAAGCACATCGACTATCATTTTGTTTGAGAGTTGGTTGCTTCTGGAAAGCCGGGTGCTGCTCATGTTCCTACTGCTCTTCAGATTGCAGATATCTTCACCAAAGGGCTCTCTCGTCCGCTATTCGAGTTATTTCGATTCAAGCTTTACATCGATGAGCATCTGACGCTTCACTTGAGTGGGGTGTTAGAATAAATCAAGAATGTGATTGATTTGATTTGATTGCGGATAGAGTTGTTGACTAGACTAGAGTTATACTAGTACTAGCCTACCTTTTGTACTATATTTATTCTTGTCAGTAATATATTATTCTCCATGGGAAATTCTTTCACTTTGTTTACTGAAAATTATTGCATTTTACAGATTTCAGTATGAGGATTGTGATTGGCATGGGTGAACAACAAGGGGGGTTTATTGGCTTCGTCTGCTAGATACGCTCATTCAGTCTCATATCTCGCAGTCAATTTTGATAGTTGCTTTAGTTTCTGCATCTTTATTTGATTTATGGAATCAACGTCTTGGTCATCCATTCTCTACGGTGTTGTCTTAATTTTAACACAAATAATACTTCCGTTCCTTGTTCTGTGTGTTATAGACAAAATAGACCAGACATAGTTTCTCTTTGAGTTCTTCAAATGCTAGTTCTTTGTTTGAAGTAATACATTGTGATGTTTGGGGGCCTTATAGTTCACCATCTTCTAGCGGTGTATTTTAATTTTTAACTATAGTCGATGATTATTCCAGAGCTGTTTGGGTTTATTTATTAGTGGCTAAGTCAGATGTAGCTTCTAGATTTATAGAATTTTGTGCTTTGATTAAGAATTAGTTTGGGCACTCCATTCGTCGTGTCCATGCTGACAATGGTACAAAATTTCTACCTTTGAGATAATTTGTTGAATCCGGCATTATTTTTTAGACTTCTATGGGTAATACACCACAGCAGAATGGCCATCGATGTGCACTTTTATGCATGTGTTAACTGATGCATTTGACACATTTCTTATCATGTTTTGTTTGGTTGATTGCAAGTTTTAGTTAGGTTTAGACGACAAAAGGTTTAGACATCCATTATTGGTTTTCTTGTCTAAATCCCGAGTTTTGTAGACTTAATTGATTCTAACGGAAATTTTATATTCACGGGCACCTAGATATTCCTTTGTAATCTTATTAGTAGGTTGTTCATGAGTACTTTTTCATCATATTTTGTAAAAGGCTATTCATGAGGATGGTAGTAGATTGAAGGCCAATGGGTCCAAAGCGTGGTAGTAGATGGAATTGAGCCTGGGAAAGGTGGATTTAAAGTTCAAGAAGGTCAAAGATGGTGCCAATCGTCCAAGCCAGCCAGCCGGCCAACTGGCCGGCATGATCTGTGCATGAGCCCAATCCAGTCATGCACAGTTTGTGCAAAGTGGCTAGCATGACCCATGCAAATTTACATGGGTCATTCAAAGGCCCTTACATGGATCGTGCACATCCGTGCAGGCCGCTATACCAAAGCTCCAAAACCACTCCCAAATGGCTAAGTATGGGTAAGGACCATTTCATTTTACTCGGTCCGCGCCGTTCCAAGTTCCAAAGTGAAGACCAGCCCATGGGATGTGAAAAATAGCATGTGCTACAATATTTTTTTGAGAAAAATGTCTTTCAAGCTGACGGGTCATGCCAAACGACAAGGGGCACGCAAATTAAAAGTTCCAAATGAAGCACAAACCCATAACTCGTGCAGGTCCGTGCACCCCACAAGATACAAGGTTACACGGCCTGTATCAGCCCATGAGGCCCACGCCAACATAAGGTTGCATGACCCATGTCAGTCCATGTGGGTCGCACTAGCAAGGTCGTGCACGAACCGTGCCACTTTTTACCGGTCGCGCAAATTGTGGTTGCTAGGGTTTTTGGCCATTTTTTGCCTATTTCAAGGCCCAATTCTCTACTACTATATATATGGACCTTTTTTTACTAGTTTTTATATTTATACCCATTTTTTTCTTCAAGAGTAGGCTAAAGAGAGAAAATCCTCTTCCTTCTCTCTGGGTTCTTTTCTTATCTTTATTTTGCTTTTGCCCAAAGGCATTGAATCCAAACAAATACTTGGGTTCATAATATGCCTCACTCTTTACAAAGCCAAATGCGCGTAAAGCCTGAGCTAACTTGGAAAAACCAGTTGTGAGGAACTTGATGCAAACTGTAAACAAATTTTTGAAGCCAGACAAGATCTAGGGTGCTGGATAGCCTGGATGAGGGTGCATAAAAAAATTCTTCATGAAGATCACCATGTAGAAAAGCATTATGCACATCAATTTGGTCAATTTCCCAACCATGAATGACTACAATAAACAAAAATAGGTGAACTGAACTCATCTTCGCAACGGGAGCAAATGTCTCACTCAATTCCTTCAATTTGACGATTTCCCAAAACCACAAAACAAGTTTTGTAACGTTCAATAATACCATAAGATTTGAACTTGGTACGATAAACCCACTTGCAGCCAATTGCAGTCATATCCAAAGGAAGAGAAGCCATAGTCCAAGTCTATTTGTGCTCAAGAGCAATAATCTCATCATACATATCATCATTCAAATAAGCATGCTTCGATGCCTCAACATAAGTGGTGGGATCTGCACTAGAAGTTACTGCACCCAAAAATCTAGAATGCATACTAGAAAATTTATCGGAATTCACATAATTAGTTAAAAGATAGAGAACACCTGAGAATAGTGATCGTAGTAACAACATTTATAGAGCAGACATACACATTTAGGTAAGTAGGAGGTCGACAATTGTGACTACTCAAACAACAAGTAGGCATATCGGCCTTAGGTGGCTGTGTTGGGGAAGTGGCTGACAAGTGGATCGGTGTAATCATATGGCGGGGTTGTTCTGGTGTCAGATTGTGCAGCTGCTGAGATGTCAAGTGGCGGTGGAGTCAAGCGGCACGAACGCGGTAAAGTCCTGCGGTGCGGCCACTGCCAACACCAGCGCAAGACGACGATGATCAACGACCTTGGTCGTAGGAGGCAATGGATGATCTGGTGGCAAGACAGAATCTGGTGCCAGCGGTGGAGGTAAGACCGGTGGCAAAGTGGCGGTGCCACTGGGTTTCACCGATGGAGCCGATGTCAGAGATTCGTCAAACCAAGTGTCAGATTGTGACAGTGAAGGATGAATAGGTACGAATGACACAACAAACAGAAACTAGTCTTTATAAAAATTATCATCTTGACTATTGAAGAAGGTGCATGATTCCAAATCATAGAGGCGGTAGCCTTTCTTACCAGTAGGATACCCAAGAAAAATGCATCGTCCACTTCTTGGAGCAAACTTAACACAAAATCCGGGAATGTATGAGGCATAATACAAGCAACCAAAGACTCACAAAAGCTTGTAGTTTGGAGTTCGGCCATAGAGTAACTCGAATGGGGTGCATCCATTGAGTTGCTTCATCGGCCTTTGGTTAATCAAATATATAGCAATGTGAACACATTCTCCCTAATAGCCAATTGGTAGATTAGCTTAAAAGCGCAAAGCACGAGCAAAATTTAACAAATGACGATGTTTGCGCTCAACATGGCTGACCTGCCCCTCCCGACATTGCTAATAAATATCCTTTTTCACGGGAGATCTACTAAGTCGAGAGGAAGGGATCAAAGATAGTATTTGTAATTCTGATCTCATTCTTACTACTATGCTACCAAAAAGGGGTAGATAGTGGCAAGTACCGAGGTCGTCCACAGAGATGTTAGGAATCTAATAATCAACTACACACAGCCACCCATTTTAAGATTAATCCAAGTTGGTAAAACAGGCATTGGGGGGAGGGGTTGCTAACAACTACTAACATGCAATTTATCACGAGAATAATCTATATAAACTAGCACTTGGGGAATATTTGTGTAACATGATTAATGTTGTTTTGATACTTGATTCATCTCATACAAGAACTACGAATATATTCTAGTGTTTGTGACACGTGGTGTGGTCGATGGTCAACACTTTCCCATACATGTCATGTAGGGCACACATGTAATCTTCCATCGGCACTGCTCCGTAATTAGGGGAGTGCAATAATGACCATGCCTATTGTGAAGATATGAATCTCCCCTGTGCTATTATGTCTTGGGCACAACACCACAAATGCTTCTCCTTAGGCTAAAAAGGCAAAGGGGGTGAAGCACCTTATCGATGGCTCTAGGGTTTCAAGGCTAACCCTAGTTTGCAACTTTAACTATCTCTACCTGTAACCCTTTGGACCAACTCACCAACTTACTAGTGTATGGTCGATCGTAACGTTGACTGAAAACCCACGTGCACACACTCACACGGTTCCAGGCTATCGTTACCCTAAGCACATCTAGGTTTCCTTCCCCTGGGGGTATCAATAATTGCATCAACATGAAAGTATACTATGGTGTGTGCTAACTTAGTGTGACAATCATGAAATTAACAAGAACATGAAGAACAATCCAACATAATAATCACAGAACACATAGAAATAGGTATATCTAAGAAATCTCACAATATGAACATTACTCATCATATCCACATTTCTGATCAACCTGCGGATTTGTTCACCAAAGCTCTCGGAAGTACTCAGTTTCACTCACTACTTGGCAAGTTGGGCATTACTAATCCCCATGCTCCAACTTGAGGAGGAGTATTAAGATTATTAAGGAATGTAATATTATGTTTATTACTTGTATTTAGATTAGATTACCTTTTCTTTTTATGTATAGGTCTTTTGTACCTCTATATATTGTAACCCAGATCATGAATACAAACACATAATTACACCCTTATTTTCTACAATGAAGAATTGCATGCAAAATTTGATGGAAAGCGTGGTTTGAGGCAAGGGGACCCAATGTCGCCCCTATTTTTTGTCATTTGCATTGAGTACCTATCCAAGATTTTGAAAGAGCATATGAAATCTAGATTCTTTGGGTACCACCCCATGTGTGAGGATATGAAAATCACACATTTAGCTTTTGCTGATGACTTGATATTCTTCTCTAGGGGGGATGAAGACTCATTAAATATTCATATGCAGTGTTTGTATGAGTTTGAAATTACCTCTGGACTCGCAATAAATCCATCAAAATCAATGGTGTTTGCAGTGGGTGTGTTAGATGATCTTACTTTCAAAGGTATTCCATGGGGGGGGGCTGCCAGTATGATATCTGGGAATTCCCTTATATTCAAACCGACTTAAAGTTTCACAATATGGGGGATTAATTGGAAAGTGGAAAGGTGAGCAGGGATATTTCTTCATGGAAAGGGAATACGTCTACTTATGCTGGGAGATTGGAACTTTTGAAGTATGTAGCTCAAGGTGCTATTGGATATTGGGTTCAACATTTTTTTGATTTAAGGTGTTGTTATGAAGACACTTCAGAGGCTTTGTAGGGAGTTTTTGTGGGGAGGGCCGAAAAAGAATAAGGTTTGGTGGAAAAAAGTTTCTTCACCTAAATCAAATGAAGGGCTCGGTATGAGGAACTTTGGTTGCATGAAATAAATCTTCACTTGCTCGATAAATATGGGATTTTCACTTGAAAAAGGAGACGATTTGGGTCAAATGGGTACATTTATTCTACTTGAAGGTAGTGAGTATATGGGATTATCAATTGTTGAAATATGGTACTCTGGCGTGCATAAAACAACTTTGTAGAATTCGGGATTTATTGTTACACAAGGTGGAAGCAGGTTATAAGAGCATTATTATTAGTATAATGCGGCCATGGTATGGAGAAACTTGTAAGGGATTTATGGGTTGTGTGTATAATACTATTCATCGAGCTACATGGTTAGCCGTGTATGATGATGTGGCTTCAACGGAAGGGAAATTTATGGTGCTATATGGAAGGGACACAAACCGCTGAAGCATTCTTTCATTGCTTAGTTGGTCTTGCATGGAAGGCTTGGAACAAAGGATAGGATAACCACAGATGAAGATATGGATAGAACTTGTAATCTATGCAACCAGCACGAAGAGTCTAACCAGCATTTATTTTATAGCTGCTCATATACTAAACATATTTGGGATCAAGTGCTTCAATAGCTGCAGGTTCGGCGTTTCCCAATTACTATACAGAGTGCTATAAAGTGGGTTAAGAAGGAATGCAAAGGATCAGCACCACGGAGGAAGGCTGGGATGCTAGGGTTAATGGCCACAATTTATTACATTTGGATTGAAAGGAACAAAGTGTTTAAGGAAGGGAAGAGCCAGATCGAGATAGAGTTTTATCCTTCATCTTTCGAGATGTTTATATAATTCTTAATCGTCTATTTCTAAGCGATCTTTTGTTCTGAATTGGAGTTGAGTGAAGGGTGGAAAAAATGAGAAAGGTAAAAGAGCATGCAGAGAAGGATTTTGGAAATTAATTGCTGAAGCTGAGCACAAGAGGAATATGGTACTATTTTAGAATTCAGCTGTCACAGAAGATGTGCCCAAAAAATTCTGAAATTTTTTGGTGGCATAGGGAATGATTAAAGAAGGTATTCTAGAAATGTTCATAATTTTTAACCAGTTTTGAGGCCATAAAAATTTAGGAACCTGATTGTCAGAATCTGGCAAAATCGTGTTGTTGATGAAAGAAAAATGTGAAAGTATAAGGAGGACTGCCCAGAAAATTGAGAAAATTTGTGGAAAGAATGATAATGAAATATTGATAAATTTATGAAAGTTTAATATTTTTTGAGGCAATATGGGAATCATTAAGGTACAAGAAAGCTGAGCATCAGATTTTGCCGACACTGAACTAGTGTTGAAAGGAAAACGTGAAATAGAAGGAGGGTTGCTCAGAAAAATTTTAAAAATGGGGAGAAGTTGGTTGATGAACTGAAGAAGGTTTGCTAAAAATTTCAAATTTTTTGGTAGTGGGATGAATGCATAAAAAAGGTTTTAGAACAACAATTAGTTTGGTATCAGATTTGGCATGAGTTTTTCTAATGAATTGACGACTTGGATTTCACGGATTTTCGTAAGCCTGCGATATGGCTAAAAAGTTTGCCACTTACTTAAAGTGGCTTGGGAGATTGTAGAATTGCTATGTCTGGTATACATGGCATAATTATACCCGAATTCCATTATCTTTAATCATACTTGCTAAATTTTTGAAGAGCCCCTAGGCGTCTTATGCCTTATTACTCTTCATGTTTCTCAAGTATGATTTGGCACTCATAGGCATGGAACTCGTCAAGGAGAGAAGCAACCAAGAAGGCCTTAGAAATCTTATAAGGTAGAAGCAGCGCATGTTACAATTTTTGACAAGGCCTTGATCGTCTGCTCAAGGTAGTACCAAAATTATTATACTCAAGACCTTGAATCTCTAGAAAGGTAGAACTTGGATATCAAATGAAGGCCTTAATGTACAATTTCAAGGTAGAAGCAGCTCAGGTTTGAAATATCAAGATGAAGGCGTCATTCTCATTAGAGGTAGAAGCTTAATTTGGATTTTTGCTATGGAAGAATAAGTTGCACTCCCTTTTCTTGAAGGCCTCATTTTCTCATTAGAGGTAGAAGCTTCTTTTGGAACTTTATGGTTAAAATAGTGAATTTTGTCCCCAATTCTTTTGGTAATAATTCTTCATGGGATCAAGGCAGAATTGAAATTAGAAAGCCTATATATTTTTACAGGTAGAAGCTGCACACTTTGAAGGCCTCAATATGTGAGGTTGAACCAAAAATATTTATTAATTGGTTTGGAAATACTATGTGTGTTTTTATTGCCTTCGTAGACCTCATTTCTACTAGGTGTTAATTTTTTGCCCTTTTTCATCATTCACTATCGTAGGACTGACCCTCCAACACCGGTTTTTCGGAAGATCTAGCACCAGTTTTTGGGGTCCAAAACACCGGTGCCTAAGTAGCCGGTGAAACGTTTTACTGGATTTTGAAAAATCGATGCTAGATTTAACACCGGTTTTTTTGGTTGGAACCAGTTTTATAAAATTGGTGCTAAAATGGCACCGGTTTTCATGTTAGCACCAGTCCAAAAAATCGGTGCTAAATTTAGCACCATTTTTTTTGGGTAGCACGGGTTTTGTAAAACCGTTGCAAAATTCGCACCTGTTTTCATATATTAGCACCGGTCTAAAAAACTGGTGTTATATTTGCACTTGTTTTATATGGCATCGGTTTTATATGGCATCGGTTTTTTATTTGCACCAAGTTTTAGAAAATCGGTGCTAAAATTGTCACCAATTTTTGATTTGGAATTGCAATTGGGCGCTGACCACAGCTGCTCTATTATTTCCATTTGGCAAAAACATATTTGGAAATGGGCGCTGACCGCAGCTGCGCGCAGCTACTCTATTGCTTCAATTTGGGATAAAAAATAATAGAATAGGGTGCTGACCGCAGCTGCACGTAGTTGCTCTAATACTTCACTACAAACAGTAAAACAATCTAACAACATATATATGGCCACATCTAGAAACATAAAAAAACATTTCCACTAAATGTATGATACAAAATTAATATTCTATGGGACTAAACATAACTATCCCAAATATAACTATCTATGCGACTAAACATAACTTTAGCTTAGACTAGCAATTAAATCATGTGGCATATACACATCAAATCACAAGGCTAATTCACACATCCATGGTCCTTAGAAATGCTCA
>JAULKM010142533.1:0-18124 GCA_032355605.1 Rubia tinctorum | reverse complement strand
TCGGCGAAAGGGAAACAAAGGGTAGGCATTTTCTGGGGTGGATTTTGACAAAAGGGCTTTCGAAAGATGAGATTTTGTGAGGCGGGATAGCAAAAGATTTGGTTCTTGAAATGGGAATGTTCAAAATTGATGAGGAGCAGAAGGAGGAGGAGGAGGAAGTCATGGTGAGTGGGGTTTTTTGTGAGCTTTGATGATTTTTTAAGGAATTTGTGGGGGTTATATACATTTGTGGTCTGTGGGATAAATACTAAATCAATATTTGGCATTATCCAATTTTATAGATGGATGAGTGAGGAACTTGAGGTCCTTAATTGGTTCAGGACGGAATTCACTTTTTTATCTTTTGTTTATCGTTTTGATTCAGTCAATTGACAGCATTATTACGGCATCCAATGATAACCAGACACGTGAGATCATATTGCAAGTTTCAGCTCGGTGGTTCACAGTCTTCACCAATTAGCTACTCTTTCCGTCCCACGAGTTTTTACATATTAACTTTTTTTCAAATTAAAGTTGGTAAACTTTGACTACAAATATAAATTAATATATTTATAATAAAATATTATGTGAGATATTGTTATATTTGTCTTAATATCTATTTTCTAAATATTAAATTTTTATGCGGAATTGTTACACATAACTAAAAATATTAACGGTCAAATATGATCATTGAAAACCGTAAAAAACTAAATAGGTCCAAACTATTGGGACGGGAGAGTATAAAACTCTCTCTCTCTAAACTAGAGAGAAGCAGGAGCACGCCTAGGTCTCCATCGGCCCACATAATATTTAAGGTTTCTACAAGGATTATCATTGGAACTTGAAGTTGCTTAATTTTACCAGTAGTTACGTCCACTATTGTTATAGGTGGAGGAAATCTTTGTGGTTTCGTCTTCATATTGCTAAAGCATGATTGTTAGATCATTATTACAAGGGATTTTGTGTAAAGGGGTGGTGATTTAGCAGATTTTTCAGGGATTATACCTACATCAAAGCAATTAACAACATAATCAAGTTATTGCACCGATTGAGTAGTAGTATATAAATCCCAATAGCCATTATCAAAACTGGCGAGAGGTGTTAGTAGGGTTCTTAGCTCATTAGGTGGTTTCAAATGGTTGAGTGTCTTTGTTAATTAAAGTTGGAGATTACGATAAAAAGGGGAAAAATCTTTTCGTCTTAAAGGATCTTGCCATATCAAAGATTGTGTTTGTAATCATGAGGGAAAGATTGACGGACAGGGAATACAAACTGTTGCAGATTCCAATGGGCGAACGCAGTGGATTGAAGAAACTTAAAATACGGACTCATTCAAAGCGTAACAGGCATCATAAATTCCTTCTCTTACTGCAAAGATAACTCTCCCAATAAATGAGTGAAGATGAGTGATACGGGGTCATTAGGAATCTCAAATGCTTTTTATACACCTCTTGGATCTATATACTCTGAAGAAAGGAATGAACATTGGAAATTGAAGCTGCTTAATCGTACTAATAGGTAAGTCCAGGATTGTTATTGGTGGAGGAAATCTTTGTTGTTTCGTCTTCATCTTGTTAAATCATGATTGTTTGATCATTATTACAAGGGATTTTGTGTAGAGGGTGGTGATCTAGCAGATTTTTTAGGGATTATAGTTGTATCAAAGCAATTAGCAACCTAATCAAGTTATTTCACCGACTGGGTAGTAGTATAAGGACCCCACCATTATCGAAACTGGCAAGAGGTGTTAGTAGGGTTCTTAGCTCATTAGGTGGTTTCAAATGGTTGAGTGTCTTAGTTAATTAAAGTTGGAGATTATGATAAAAAGGGAAAAATCTTTTTGTCTTCAATGATATTGCCATATCAAAGAGTGTGTTTGTAATCATGAGGGGAAGATCGACGGACATGGAATACAAACTGCTGCAGATTCCAACGGGCGAACGCAGTGGATTGAAGAAGCTTAAAAATACAAACTCATTCAAAGCGGTAACAGGCATCATAAATTCCTTCTCTTACTGAAAATATAATTCTCCCAATAAAAGAGTGAATATGAGTGATACGGAGTCATCAGGAATCTCATATGCTTTTTTTACACCTCATGGATCTATATACTCTGAAGAAAGGAATGAACATTGGAAATTGAAGCTACTTAATAGTACCAATAGGTAAGTCCACGATTGTTATAGGTGGAGGAAATCTTTGTCGTTTCGTCTTCACCTTGCTAAAGCATGATTTTTAGATCATTATTACAAAGGATTTTGTGTAAAGATTGCGGTGATCTAGTAGATTTTTAGGGATTATAGTTGTATCAAAGTAATGAGCAACCTAATCCAGTTATTGCACTGATTGGGTAGTATTATAGGGATCCCAGTAGCCACTATCGAAATTGGTGAGAGTTGTCATTAGGGTTTTTAGCTTATTAGGTAGTTTCAAATGGTTAAGTGTCTTAGTTAATTAAAGTTGGAGATTACGATAAAAAGGGGAAAATATTTGGTTTAAAGGATCTTTCCATATCGATGAGTGTGTTTGTAATCATGAGAGAAAGATCGAGAGACAGGGAATACAAACAGCTGCAGATTCCAACGGGCGAACGAAGTGGATTGAAGAAGCTTATAAATAAATACTCATTCAATGCAGTAACAGGTATAATAAATTCATTCTCCTATTGCAATGATAACTCTCCCAAAAAAAGAGTGAAGATGAGTGATACAGAGTCATTAGGGATCTCATATGCTTTTTACACACCTTCTGGATCTATATACTCTGAAGAAAGGAATGAGCAGTTGGAATTAGATATAGACTTCTCTTTTATCCCAAAACCATAGGGAGATGAGGAGTGCTCAAGTTAACTATGGCGGACATTGAAGAACCAATAGAAATGGAGCAAAATTGTTTTTCTTGACTACTGGGTGGATGATCGTGACTTCAGCTCAGATAGGATCAACCAATACTTAAGTGATTAATGTAGTATTGATGCCTATGTTCTACACCGTTATAAAAAAATATGTGGTCAAGTTCCAGTCCAGGGAAGAAGCCGTAGCAACTCTCCATAGAAATTGTGTCAAAAAGTGAAGTGTCAATATTAGTTGAATGAAAGGAGTATCTTTTATTTCAAACCAGAAGAACATATAAAAGAATACGAAAAAATAGTTTCTAATTAATATCAAATTTTTAATTTCAAATTTGTTGTATTGATTTTTTAAAAAAAACTAACTTAATTATTATAATATATTTTGAAGTGATTTTAAATGAACTCTTAACTTTAAATGAAAAGGTAACTATAATGTAATAAATGCTAGATTATTCAAAATAGGGAAACTGTTGGAGTTGAGTCAAAAAAAAAATATAGGGAATATTGTGTTTCATTCCCTATTCTAGAGAAAAGTTTAGAGAAACCGTTGGACTTGCTCTTAGTAAAATTGTTAGCCCCTTAGGTAAACTAGTATGTTTAAATAGAGCAACACTAGATAAGGAAAGATTATCAAATGCTAGAGTTAAAATTGAAATGAAAGTAGAACATTCTGTTCCAGACAAAATAATTTTTCTAAAAGAGCATAAAGTGATTGTGTAACAGAAAATCATTTTTTAATGAGACCAGTTAGATGTAAAAATTGTATGGAGCTGGGACATACTGGAGAGGATTGTAGAAGGAAAGAAATGCAGGTTGAAACCGGGAAGAAATGGAAAGTTTATTTGCCAGTTAAACTGAAAATTGGACTAAATCTTCTGCTCAAAGTACAGCTGGTCAGGGGTCAGAAAAAAAAAAGAAAAAGTGGATTTGAAATCTGAATTGAGATCTGTGAAAGGTAATTCAGAAGAGTCCGTGTTTCCAGAAACTTGGAAAGCAAAAGTTACTAGAAAAGAGAGAAGTATATTGCAGCTAGAAGAAAAACCCCCATATGAAAATTAACTGGGCTAGCTGGAATATAAGGGATCTGATTAAGCTTAATATGAAAGAATTTTATTTTAATAACAAAGTGAGATTGTTGTTCTTTCTTGAAACTAAGGTCAAAATGCAAAAAAAAGAAGAGAAAGATATGTAGAGTAAATTGGGTTTAGGTTGGGAACAGGAAACAAATGGAGACGTGATGTAAGGAGGAAATATATGGATGGTATGGAGATCATATTTGTTTGAAGTTAATTTACCGAACAACGGTGATCAGTGGATAGATGCTAAAATCAGGTTGAAAAGGAATAACATGTTCTATTTTTGCAAAATGGTATATGGTTTTAATACATGAGTTAAAAGGATGAACTAATGGCAGTATTTAAAGAGTTTGGGGAAAAGAGATCAGCCATGGTTGCTGGTAGGTGATTTTAACTCCCCTTTGGCAGTTGCAGATAGAGTTGGTGGACAAGCTGTGGAGGAAAAAGAATGCTCGGATTTTCAGGAGACTGTGGACGAGCTTGAACTAGAGAGCATTAAAACCACTAGAAACAATTTCACTTGGGGTAACAGTAGAATGGGAAATGATAGAATACAGAGCAAAATTGATAGAGGGTTGATAAATGATATTTGGTTGGGGGAAAATGAAAATGTGATTTGTGGAGTCAGGAGTGAAATAGTTTTAGACTATTTCCCCTTGTTAATCAAGTTTCATAACTTGGGCAGAAAGGTCAAAAAAATCCTTCAAATACTTTAACATGTTATCTCTTTCCCTAGCAGAGAGATCAAAAGTCTGCAGGATTTTAAGTTCAGGATTTTGGCCTTTGGCTAAATTAAACAAAATTGAATTTGGGGATATAGGATGAAGGTGGAATAAAGTTTACAGAAATGCATAACTGCTCAGGAGGATTTAAATACTGATAAAAGCAGAGAATTGAGAAGTAAGCAAGGCAGTCAACTGAGCTTTATCAGGAAGCTGAATATAGATTTGTGCAGCAGAAATCGAAGATGGAATAGATAAATGAAAATGATAGACCAATAAAAAAATTCTAAGCTGCTATTATAAAAAAGCAGTATAGAAACAATATTGTTAATATGAAGGTGGGGGATACTGTAATTAGTACACGGGAATAAATTGAAGATCAGTTGGTTTTGCATTTCAAAACTCAATTAGGTAAAAACTCTGAAACTGGGAGCATGGATAAGGAGACTGTGAAGTATGGAAAAGTTTTGGAAGTGTAGCATCAGGTGGAATTGACCAAGCCTATGAAATCTAAAGAAATTTTGAAGGTTCTAAGAAGTACCACTCCTCAAAGAGATTAGAGAATTATGGCTACACTAGCAATTTTTTCAAGGAAAATTGGCAGCTGATTGGAGAGGGAGTTAATAAAGCTGTAATGAAGTTTTTTGAAGGGGAAGAGATACCAACCAGCTCTAGTAATTGAGTTATATACCTAATTCCTAAAAAAGAGCTACCCCATGTATCATCTGACTTTAAACCTAATGCATGTTGTTCAGTAATCTATAAACTTATCACAAAAATTCTATGTGGTAAACTGAGTAATGTTTTACCTAATATAATTAGTACTAATCAAAGTGCATTTATTAAGGTAAGCACATATCTCATAATTTGCTTCTACCTCATGAATTATTGCATAGGTATAAGTTTGTGACTATGAGACCTAATTGTGGTTTACAGCTGGACATAAGTAATGTTTTTGACAGTGTGGGACAAAATTTCTTGTTAAACTAGATAAGGTTGCTGAAATATCCTGAATTGTTGATTGATTGGAATGAGAGATGCATTAAATGTTCAACCTTCTGTTTGGTTGTGAATGGTAATACACGGTGGATTTTAAATTTGGAAAAGGAGTAAAGAAGGGAGATACTCTGCCTCCCTTGCTATTTGTAATATGTATCGAATTTCTTAGCAGGACGTTGAGTAGGGCTTATAATCATAAACATGTGGATTTTCAGAAAAGGTATGGCAAAATAGGGATTCACTCTCTGATGTTGCAGATGACCTTCTCTTATTCTAAGCTGCAAATCATAAATCTCTTCAAGCTGTGGAGAAAATAATGAATGCTTTTTAGAATGCTTCAGGTCTGGAGATCAATGTTAGTAAATCAAACATTTTCTTCTCAAGTATGGATATGGATATTCAAGAAGATCTGGAAAAATACTAAAAGTTAAAGATACGAATTCCTAATGAAAAATTTGGGTTTTCCACTCTTTTTGGTAAAATGGGATAAGCAAGATTGTGAAGTACTACTGAAAAGGATAAGAAAGAGGATGAACATTTGGGGTTCAAAAACTCTATCTCATGCGGGAAAGCTACAACTTATAAATTTTGTACTACTAAGTATTACCAGTTACTCGGGAAGCATTATGAAACTGCCTGAGAGTATATACGGAAGAACTGTGAAAATTTGTACAAGCAATTTGTGGGGATGAGATGGAAACCACAGAGGAGTCACGGTTGCCTCTCGGTTAGCGCTCATTAGAGGAATAAAGTTTAGAGAAATGGGTGTAAGGGATCCAATTGTATAGAATCAGGCAGCGGTGTGTTAACTGTTGTGGGATATTGACAAGTGATCCGCACTCTGCTGGGTCGTTCTTTTTAACAAAATCACCCAAGAAGCGCTAGTGACCAAAGATAGAGATTTGTATGTTGCTCCCATACTCACTCCTACACTACCAAAAAGGGTAGCAAGTGGCAAGTCCGGGTCGTCCACAGAGATGCTAGGAATGTAAAAGTTAACTACAGAAAACTCACAATTGGGTGGTTAATCCGATTATGTGTCAGGAATAGTCAATGTTGCAAGCATTATTTGGGGGGGATTTATCTATCGACTACTAAACATGCAAGAATAAGCGAGTAAACTATAATAAGCTAACACTTGGGGACATTTGTGTTAAATGATCGGTAGAATACTTTAAACCTAGATTTTATCAAATACAAGACATATAAACCTATCCTAATTTTTATGTCACGTAGTGTTGTCGATAGTCAACACTTCCCTTTTTCTGTCACACAAAGGTGCTCACGTCTTATTCTATCGGCACCACCTCCGTAATCAGGAAAGTGTGTCAAGCCGCCTGGCCATTATGCGCTCCTCTTCCTCATAAGGAATTACATCCTGATTTTCCACTTTGAATGTGTCTCCCTAGACCTATATAAGCAATTAGATTGGCATCTCATGATGACTCTAGGGTTGAAATGACAAGGGTAGAATTACTACAACCGTAGTTGCTACTAACTAACATGCACTCACGTATCGAGCTACCATTTTCTAGTCATACTAGTGTACGGTCATTAGAGTGATGCTTAAGACCAACGTGCATACACCCACACGGTCGCGGACTCTTACTCCCCCTATTACCCAAGGGGGCAAAAGATACTAGCACCATACATGAATCATATACTAATGTGTATGCCAACATAGGATATCAATCATGCATTTAGAGATAATTCAAAGAACACATCAAGCATGATATTCATAAACACAAAATGATAGGGTGATTTAGAATATCGTAAAATATCTACCAAATTATGAATAAAAATTTGGATCCCCAAGCAAATAAACTACCCCTTAAGCATTGAACCCAATTTTCCATTGGATTCAATGCCGTCGAGCAAACACTAAGAAGATTAAAGAAGAGATAAGGGTTATTCCCTTTCTCTCTCTACCTACTCTTAGAAAACTAGGAGAGAGAAACACTAAACTAGCCAAACTTATCTTCTTTTTTAAACCCTAGTAGACATAGGTTCCTTTATATAGTAGATAGGAATGAGACTTGAAGATGTCAAAAAAGGCAAGGTAAGCCCTAGCTGGCTGCTGGCACGGGCCGTGCCATAGCACACGACCCATGCAATAGTGCACGAGCCACCGGTTGGCTGGAGTTCTTCAGTCTTCTGAGCGGCACGGTCGTGTAACACTTTGCGGGCCACCAACTGGGAACCTCTTCTGCACATCTGAACTACACAGCCCATGTAATTCCTCATGGGCCACCAGCTAGGAGCGCCTTCTGAGCATATGAACTGCATGGCCCGTGTAATTCATCATAAGTTGCCAGTTGGGAGTTGATTTCTTGGAAAAGTGTTGATGCGGCATGTAAAACCTTATGAGATATGGGAAATTCTTTGAATCGTGACTTTCAAGGGGTACATGCCCTGTAATAAGGCAAGACCCGTATTTCATACTTAGCCGCACGAGTCGATTTAAATGCATGGGTCGTGCAATACCTTGCGGCCCATGAAATTACTTAAGGACCACACCATTTTGGTTAGCATGAGTTGTGCTATAAAAAATGGTCGTGCCAGTCTACTTTGTTATCCAAGCTTCAACTCCCTTTCTCCTTGGCGCATTTCCATTTTCTGCCACAATTAAGCGTGTGGCCTTCGGTCGACTACCATCCTTACGATATGCCTTCTACTATGAAGTGCTTATGAGCGATCTACAATGAAGCTCACAAATAGAATCTAGATGCTCGTAAGGATATAACATCCATTAGGTCTAAATAAATCTACAAAACTAAGGATTTAGACAATAAAACCAACAAAGTTTACCTAAACCCCTTGTGATGTAAACTCAACTAAACCTAGTGATCAACAATATAAACATACTAATAAATGTGCTAAATTCATTGGTTAACACATTCTTCTAGGTGCATATCCATTTCTCGACCTACACTTAAACCTTTACTCGTCCTCGAGTAAACAAGAAAAAGCAAAGATCTAAGAAGAACATAGCATGCAAAGAGTTCCCAACACATTCAATATTTATTCCTAGACTACCCTAGTTCCCCCAAAGATGTAATAGTCTCACAACTCTAACTCCCCAACAAAGTTAAGATAACCTATCCAACCAATCATACCAATAAAAAGACGAAGTTTACAAAGATGAGTGTGAAGCTAAGTTACTCAACCAAAAGGACTTCCAAAAAGACAATTAGAGATAATCATAATAATTTTTTTCTTCAATTTCTCTCATTTTTCCTAGCTAGGAGCCCTTTTGGGTTTTCATCCTAGCATCCCACAAATATTTCCTCATTTCTCACCTTTTTCCACACCATGGCCTCTCACTTTTGCATAGGTCTTTTATCCTATCTAGGCCTTTCCCATTGTTCCCTAAGTCGCCCATTTGGGTTTGCAACTTAGACGGGTATATTTTTTTCATTTTTTTTTCTAATTTTTCAATTTTTTTGTGGAGCCCGAAATTCCCCAAAGGTGGAATTCATACTATACATGAAGGTAAGCACAATCAAAATGACACCACTAAAGTGTTCCATTATCTCAAACAAACTACAAAAGGTGCCCTCACAACTATAAAAGAAAAATTTTCAAAAATAAACAAAACAACAACTTTTCAAAAATCAAATGAGGGAAAAGAAATTGGGAGAATAGCCATGATCAAAATCCAAATCAAACATAAACAGCTAAGAAGAAAAGTGGAGATGTCACCCATATAAAGGTGTTCCAACCCCTCTCCCACACTTAGTTCATGCATTGTCCCTAATACATGTAACCAAGGTAAAGAAACAGTTAGAAACACCAAGAAGTCCTCAATGTCGTCTGCCACATCTGGCTCCACGCCCTTGCCCATGCGGATCCTAGTGAAGGTGCCTGTCTCCAATGCCCATGGTCTTCAACCTGCCAGTGATCTCCTGCATCCTATAGTGAATTAGGTAAATCCTCATATAATGCAGTTGATCATCCACCCGGTCGAACCTGTGAGTTGTCTTATTAACATGATAGTCAACTTGGGTGGAAAGTTGTCTCATATCCTGCTGAACTCTAAAGATGGAATCCTCCCAGGACTGCATCCACTCTAGCTCGTGTCTCGGTGGCTAGGCCTACATCTCAAAAGAAGAAATTGACTGTCTAAATACTGGTGAACCATGCTCTAACTCTTGTCTCTGTGGCTGAAAGTCTAGCATCCCATGGCTGCTCCATTTCTTTACCTCCCTAAAATAGTCTGTGTGTGGAGAGAAATTGTGCATATGTAAACCCTTAGAGATTTGCCCTTAAAATGGTAAGGCAAATCTCGAACATGAATCGGCCCTTGGAAGGGTGGCAGTGTAAATGACTGCTCGACTGGGGGAGGTAGCACAAACTGAGGAAACACCAATGGTGGCTAAATGAACTGATGTTCCATGGGGTGAGGCTTTGATGGCTACTTATGAATGGGAGGTGGCCGTCGTACCTCTCAAAAATATAATTTATAAGCCCTATATGCTTTCTAATTACAAATAAGTTGATAGTGGTGAATCTAGGTCGTCCACGAAGAAGAGGGATCTTCCTAAGGGTTCGTGCATATTAGAGTGGATACTAAGCTAGATATATATATATATAAGAAAACATGTAAAGAGAGGGGTTTTGGTTGGTATTTCTAAGTTATGAAATTGAAGACAAGTTAACTAGCTACCAATGCAAATATACTAAATATGCAACAAACTACTAAGAAGAGATTGAAACACAATTACAGGACCTTGGGCGCAATTGATTTCCATTTCCAAGCCTCTTTTTCATCCTTGAACATACAACGTATTCACTACTTTAACTACTTGTTGTGAAGATAAATCTTCTATCCTTCTTTGATAGTAGTTTGCAAGAGTGAATTCGGCATCTTTTGCTAAACCTCACTAATGACCCCTTTAGTCAAGAAATGCCTGAAGGTATCCCATTAACAGCATTGAGTACAAATAATCATCAAGCTTGGTAATACAAATAATCAACAAGCTTGGTAACACTTATAAACACTACACCGTGTCTAAGTATTGAGCCAATTCATACATTTACACAAGATTAGCCAAGAACGTTCAACGTTCATAGACCTCTCCTATTTGCTACACTCAAAAAAACATGACAAAGAGTTCGACATTATCACATTCATCTAGCAATTATCAAATCATCAACACCATTATAAGCTCTAATTCATGCTCTTGTATTCCATATCAAAAGAGGGGAAAACTAGCTACTTTCTTCCAACCCTAACAAGCAATCATAAAAGCAATACATATACTCAATCTTCCAACACCATTAATGAATTCAACAACCAACATTCAAAGCTCAATAAATGCACAATAGCAAAAACATTAAATAGCTTATAAAGAGTTCTCAAGACATGGACTTGGAGGCCTTAATCAATTGCTCCCAAGACTAAGTTTAGCAACTAGAATTCATACTAAACATCACAATCAAATCAAACATAAATTCAAGATGAAACTAAGATGGAAAATGGAAGAAAACTAGGGTTTTGAGTTTTGAAATCGGGAAGAAGAAGAGAGGAAAGAGAAAAGGATAAAGTGTACTAGTCATAGTACAAGAAAAATTACAAGTGATTCTGGCCACTCGTCCTTCACGACTCGCGACTAGGGTGTCAATACTCGCAACGGATGCCAAAAATAGCATTTGAGTTTTATTTCTTTTTCTTGTCTTCTAGCTTCCTCTCCACTTCACTTCTCTTAAAATATTCAAGTTTTCAAGTCTTCAAAAGATGAACTTCATGGTCTTCAAAGGCCTTCGGTCTTGAAGTCTCGATGTTATTGCCTTGTCACACAAAATCCACTAAAAATGTCAAAAGATCGTAAAAGTTGCTCTTAGCACTCCTAAGAGAATTCCAAGGTAAAGCACAAGATCTAGATGATAAAAGAGCCCAAAATTGATTCCAAAAATTCCCAAAATATGTGCATAAAATATACACATCAATGAACCAGATCCTTGTCCATAAGGCTCCATCATCCTGCTCTCCCTGCTCATCCTTCTGCTCAACATGGGGGTCTCCCACTACTACATATGCACCCTAATCTGGCCTTATAAGAAGTTCCTGAAGTGTGAATGTTAAGGCTAGTATGGTTCTCCTCTACTGGGGGAGTCTCATGAGTTGGTGCATTTATAGAGGCAGTAAATCACCCCAGCCTCCAACTGTATCATCGCTGCTTCCACCATGCCTACAAAAGTAAGGATGTACGTGGAATTTGAGTTCTCCCACCTACCTTCATCTATTGGTAGGCTAAAATGAGAAGCTAGGAGTGGTATCATACCCCCAACTGCTATCTTGCCCACATGCCTCGTGGAAATGTTGGGCCAAAATGATAAAGTCATGCACAAGATCAGCACAGGCTCCCCCGTGCAAGTCGACCATAGGATCCTGCAGTTCCACTCAATAGTAGTGGTGGCCTCTCCATGACACATCACCACTATACTCAATAGCCTAGCCACATATCTAAGTGTTGGGTGCAATACATCATTGTTCTTGCTTGCCTTGTCCTGCGATCATCGGGTGATGGCGATCCAGAATGTATAAACATCAAACCCTGAGCACTTAGAAATATCTTTGAAAGTCATAGACCGGGCCTCGTCCCCCAAATGTAACTTAGCCACCTTATCACCTAACCTATTGACCATCGGCTTGAAGGTCGCTAGAAACTCTAGGCTGTACCTAGTTTAGGTGGGAGCTGACTTCTTCATAAATCCCTTTAGCCCAATCCTCTTCAGTAGCTCATTGGCCAGTTTGTAAGGTTTGACGTCTTTAAGGGCCCTCTCACCTACAAACTTGGTCTCTAGGATGGAGCATCCCATAAGACACTCACATGGCTCCTGATGCTCCACACCGAGCATGTGCAGCCCTATAAAGGGAACGCTAGGGCCAGCCCTTTGTCTCCATGGCATAATGACAACAAGAACAAATATATAGCACAAAACTAGCAACTAACAAACCAACGATCTCAACAGCTACCCACACTCAAACTCTCCCACAAAGAGATGTAATCACACTCAAGCCCTCTTAACAATCATAAACATAATATATCCAAAATTTCAAAAAAAAATTCCAAATAATTTTCCAAGGAGTTCAGCTGATACCTATGTAGAGGATGATGATGAAATCTGGTGGATTGATGCTCGTGGATTGTGCGGGACTCCTCCTAAAGTAGATTCCAGCAATCCTTAACACTTGAAACAGAGCAAATCTACAATTTTGGGAGAAAATTTGAAGAGGAGGTTGAGCTGCCTTTTTCGAGAATCCGGGGATGTTTTGGTGTTTTTGGAAGTAATTGGCTATGGGCTTTGTGTGGTTTTTATAGGAGAAGAGTTTGGGACAAATTTGAGGGGATTTGATCAAGAAATGAGGAAATTATGGGATTTTTAAGCTTAAAATGGCTATGGCTCTCATTTTGTGATTGCTGGTGAAGGAGAAAGAAAAGTGAAGAATGAGGATTATTTTGGGTGTATTTATAAAGAGATACATGCATTCTTATTGGTCAACCTGGGCGGCATTCATATGGCACGACCTATGCCGTTTGAATGGCTCGTGCTCTTCATTCGGGCACGCCCCTTGCTGTATGAAAGCCTCATGTTTAGCATTCTGGCACGAGGCCTGGCACGTGCTAAGCTTTGTTCCTTCAAATTTCATCACAAAATTCCCTGCACCCAAAAACACGAAAACTGAGTATAGTACTGTTCCAGCCAAAATCTCATGACTATTATTCCCTAAAACACCACCAATAATCGAACACTATTAAAAAATCACAAAAATTTTCAAAATCTACTAACATGGACTAAGAGCACCATTTCTTTATTGTCATCCTAATACTTATTTTGTCATGCATTTTCAAAAGCTAACACAAATAAGTCAGTGGATCACCAGAATCACCATCCTTAACACAAACCATAACCGTGTCTCTATGGATAGGTCTTCACATTACCTTAGGCTTACCATTCACTTTTGGAGATACTTATCAAACACATTCATCCTTCACTATGGTTGACACATTTAGGTTGATTGTAGGAGTAAGAAGGGGGATTTAGGAGGTTTGAATTCCTTAACCCACTTCCTTCTCCACTGCATGTTAGTGTTCGCATTTGGAAGCAAAGCATTCTTAATCGAACAAGGAACATCAAAATCATGTGTATCAACATATGTGTCATCAAAATTCTCATTCAAAGAAGATAGAACATGCAATGTTTCAATGGTGGGTAGCACATCATAACAATCAAAATCACTAATCTTAGCTAATGTTGATCCCTTAACCAATCCTCGGATTTAGGAGGTGGTCAAAGAGATTTTAAATCCTCGCCATTTTCCACCAACCGCTGAATTTTAGTGACCATAGAATCCATGATAAAAATATCATCACTAAACTCACGCGTGGTATAGGTATCATCAACATTATCATCACAATCAAAGCTCAAAAACTTATTTATCTCATCACTTTCATCAAGGAACTCATTAAGGCTTTCATCACCATCAATCATGAAAGATTATCACATTGAACAAGTTCATCACATAAAGATATGTCATTGCACATAAAGATATGACATTGCACACAAGAGAATTAGGAGGTGATCTATGCTTGGACTTAGAAATTTCAAACCCAACCTTAACAATGTCATCCTCTAGGGTTAGTGTTCCCAAATGGACATCTATTTTAATCCTTGGCATTTTCAGGAATGGCCTCCCCAATAAAACTGGGGGTGCACCTCCACAGTGCACTACATCAAGGACATAGAAGTCTGCCAAAAACACTAGCTTGCCTACAATAACCATAACATCCTTAACTATACCTCTAGGGCTAGCTTGAGAGTGGTTAACTAGTTGGACAATAACCCTAGTGTCCTTAAACTCACCTA
Source organism: Rubia tinctorum (assembly GCA_032355605.1). Lineage (NCBI taxonomy): Eukaryota > Viridiplantae > Streptophyta > Magnoliopsida > Gentianales > Rubiaceae > Rubia > Rubia tinctorum. The sequence goes on along the minus strand of JAULKM010142533.1, from coordinate 3,626 downwards.
TGTCAAGGTTCTCATATAGGTTAAATGGGATAAAATTGATAGAGGCACTAAATCAATCATAGAATTCTTCACCAATTTACCACCAAGAGAAATAGGCACTACAAGAAACGACACCTTTTACCTCTGTTCTACATGGGTTTTTACCTCGGTTTTTAGCCCTAAAAAAATCGAGGTAAATGTAGGCGTAGTAAAAAGTATATTTTTTACCTAGGTTCATAAACAAGGTAAAAAGTAATTTTTATCTCAATTTTTCAAAAAATAGCAGAGGTAAAATATAAAATTACCGAAAGGAGTGCGCTGTCTCACCAAACCAAAAGAGCAGTCAAAGATTTGAATGACAGTCGTGCAATGTCGCACGTTCCAAATGTGAAAGTTTAAGGGAAAAACTACCAAAAGCATAATCGACGTCGATTCTACTTTCGGTGGTTCAAAAATAAATTGGAGTTTTTAAGGAAAGAATACCCAGCAATTTTCAGGCAAAATCAGTTTAACAAAATTGAATTTACAGTAGCCAAATCAGATTTACAGCATACACCAAATCTGATTTACAAAATACACCTAATTGAATTTTAAAAATACACCCTAAATACACCGAATCTAAGCACCTTATCATTGGACTGGTGGCACGGTGGAGCAGTCCCACTGGTGGCGTGACGGAGCAGGCGGGAGAACAAGTCTTGGAAATCGTGGCAGCGAGGTGAGGCGAGGCACTGTTGGAGGCACTCGGTTGTGGTATCTGGTGGTGCAAGCGTTGCTAGAGGCGGCGGGCGCTGCTGGAGGCGCTCAGTGGTGACGACGGGCGTCGGTGATGGCGTCGATCTCAGGGCTCCGATCGGTTGTCGTAGCATTAAGTTGAACATGACCTTGTCGTATTTGAATGGAGGAGAAGAAAATGTTAAGGCATTTATAACTAGGGTTTGGGATTTCTGTCTTGTACTCCCTTCGTCCCAGAAAAATGGCACAATTGCTTTTGGATCTGTATTTTATGCAACATGAGGTGGAAGTGTTTATGGGAAATAAAGGAAGGGTATTTTAGTAATGGAAGAGTTGACTAGTAGATTTAATCAACTTTTTGAGGGATAATAAAGTGAATGTATAAGCTCATTTTTTCCACTTTAGGTAAGAATTGAATTGTGTCAATTTCTGTGGGACAGACGAAAATAGAAATTGTGCCAATTTCTCTGGGACGGAGGGAGTATATGTTAAGCCTTAAGTCATTTGGGCTTTTGCGTTTGGGTTTAGGCCGAAATAATTTCTACCACAATAGATTCATAATTTTTAAAAAAATATGTCAATATCAAAATCATAAAATATTATACTTATATTTGTATTTTGAATTAAATCAATTTTATGTTGTTAGTATGTTATGCAGTGTTTATACATAGAGAGTCAAGTAGGGAATTCTTGTTTATTTGTTAAAGTCATACCTTAATATTATATTAAATACATATAAAGTTAAGGATTGATAATTAATTAGTTAAAGATAAACCTTTGCTGTTAGAATTCATATATAGATAGTCAAGTAAGGATTGAACGTTGATTACTTAATATCAAACTTTTTCATTTGTGTTAATATGTAGAAAGTCAAATAAAGGTTGATCATTGATTAGATAATTTTTATCCATTTCATTAGTGTTAATGTATGGAATGTCAATCTAATGGGTGGCCATTGATTAGTCGGTGTCAAACCTTTTCATTAGTGTCTAAGTATGAAAGGTCAAGTAAGGATTGACCGTTAATTAGTTAAAGTCAAAACATTATATTTATATTTATATATGTAAAGTCAAGTAAGGGTTGACTGTTAATAAGTCAAGGTCAAACTTTTTCTTTGGTGTTTATGTATGGAAATTCAAGTAGAGGTTAAACGTTGACTAGTTAAGGTAAAACCTTATTTATTTAGTGTTTAAATTTGGAATGTCAGTGTTGACCATTGATTAGTTAAGTTCTAACTATTTCTTTAGTGTTTATGTATGGAATGTCGAGTACTGATATATCGTTAATTTGTCAAGGTCAAACCCTTCCGTTAGTGTTTATGTATGAAAATTCAAATAAGGGTTGACCGTTGATTAATTAAGGTCAAACCTTAGTTATTAGTGTTTATATATGGAAAGTTAAGGATTGACCGTTGATTAGTTAAGTTCTATCCATTTCATTAGTGTTTATGTATGAATGTCGAGTAAGGGTAAATAGTTGATTAGTCAAGGTCAAACATTTTTAACAGAGTTTATGTATAGAAAGTCAAATAAGGGTTGATCATTAATTAGTTATTACTAACCTTATGATTAACCTTATTGACCATTAAATAGTTAAAATCAAACTTTTCCTTTAGTGTTTATTTATAGAAATTCAAGTGAGGGTTGATTGTTAATTAGTTAAAGTCAAACATTTTCATTGGTGTTTATGTATGGAAAATTAAATAATTGTCCGTTGATTAATTAAGGTCAAACCTTAGTTATTAGTGTTTATTTATGTAAATCCAATTCAAAGTAAATCATTCATCAGTCATGATCAAATATTTTCATTAGTATTTAGGAGTGTAAAGTCAAATAAGAGTTGGTCATTAATTAGCCAAGGTTAAACCTTAGTTATTATTGTTTATGTATGAATGGTTAAGTAACCTAAGGTTGACTGTTGATTAATTAAAGTCTAACCATTTTATCTATATTTATACACAGAAAGTCAAATAAGGGTTGACAATTAATTAATTATTTTATGTAATTATGAATAAGTGGAATATAAATTTTATTCGGTGAAAAATTAAATTTTATTTATTGATATACGACTTCGATCATATATTACTCGAACTTTACATTTAATTTATTTAATGTGAAAATATAGATATAAATTCATAGTAATAGTATAGTTATGAAATCTTTTAAAAATTCTAAAAATAAATGGGGTAGCATAAAAAATTTACCAAATTATATTTTAGTTTTGTTTCAAAATAAATTATATTATTAATATATATTCACTTATTTTAATTCGTGCATCGAACGGGTGTTATCTAGTTATTCATATACTAATAAATAAAATAAAACTAACAATAAATACAAAGGGTGAATGTGAATTTGCGAATGTATAATTTTTCATTCATAATATTGAATATTATTTTTACATTACATATATATTATTTGAAAATGTGGAAGACTTAAAATATTACTATTTTAGAAAATGGGCCTAAGTACCATACCTGCGAGAGTGACGTGCGACGTCGGTCACAAAAACAACGGATATAGTTATGCGAGAAAGGCGTGCGACGTCGGTCATTTCATGTCAACGAGAGGGTTATGCAATGTCGATCACAACAAGAACCTATGTCGGTAAACAAGAAAGGTGTGTGCATCGATCATTCATGTCTGCGAGAGTGACGTGCGACGTCGATCACAAAAACATCCGACATGGGTAAGCGAGAAAGGCGTGTGACATCGGTCATTTCATGTTTGCGAGAGGGACGTGCTACGTCAGTCACAATAATAAGCGACGTCTCTAAGAGAGAAATGTGTGTGATGTCGGTCATTCATGTCTACGAAAGTGATGTGCAACGTCGATCACAAAACCAAACGACGTCGGTAAGCGAGAAATGCGTGCGACGTCGGTCATTTGAGACTTTTTACCTTGATTTTTTA
>JAULKM010142522.1:0-18125 GCA_032355605.1 Rubia tinctorum | reverse complement strand
GATGATGATCTGCAAGAATGTCTCGAGATTTTAGACTTTCTTGGTACACGTAATGTGAAGTTTCTGGTGCGGGATGCAGCTTGTGTGATGGGGAGTTCAGGTAGCAGCAACTGTTTCTTGAAGGGAAGTTAGTTGTGAAGTGATTCTGTACTGGAATCCGTTTCAGATGCCAGTTTGATCAACTAAAGGACTAGTTTCAAATGGCATTATAGCATATCAAGTGTCAGATTTTACTTCAAGTATCGCATGCCCTAGGAAAAGAATTTCTATTTTTATTGTTGCACTCCATCTTGTACAGTTTAGGTCGTACTTTATTAGGGATGTATACTGGTCATAGGATCTACATAAGCTTTAGTTAGCATAGTTTTTATGTCAAAACATAATATAATGTAGAAGAAATCATCTCTCTTGTTTTGTTTCTCTCCTGTTTTTATGAAACCACCAAAGTTAGGGGTTTGATTTGCATCCCAAGCTGAAAAGACCCGGTCTGTTTTAACCTGTCCCGTTTGGATCTGGTTGGGTTAATGTCTCATTTGGGTTAAATGGTTCAATTCAATTCGGCTTAGGTCAAGCAACCTTTACTCCCTGCAAACGACATATTTAAATATTGTTAATGTTGATTCTTGATAATCTCCTTCCTTAGTTCTCTTGCACTCTGGTTGACTCTTGAACCTATAGGTAGGACAGGCAGGCACAGGGCCGTGCTTGCTCCGACGCTCCGGTCAGCCATGTTTGCCATGTAGAGCGTAAAGTATGAAGGGTGATTGAATTTTGAGATCTTACACGTTTATTTTCCTTGTTCTATACATTTGGTGGCTGATGGGACAGGCGTCGTCCCATCATCATCTGCCTATTGATCCCTTTGCTCCAACTTGGGCTTGTTCGCTTGTCGGGCTGAATTCGAGACTTAGGGTCAATTCAGCTCATACCTTATCAAGTTCCCCAGCCCAACGCCCAGTTGGCTTGGACAACTCAGGGCGATGGGCTGAATCACGTCTTCGACGCGTCTGCTCTCTCAGGGCGTGGGCCGCGTCCCTGAACTTGCTTCCTGTGTCGAAAAGCTGGGGGGTTTTGTAATTTTGAACCGCCAGGAACGCTACGACATCGTTTCGTTAGTTGGAAGTTCGACGGTTACACTACCCGTATGGATGTTCGCCACGTGTTTGGTTCTCGACGATTTCGCATGCTTGCCTCTTAAATTTCGTGTCTTCTCGAGGCGGTTTAAACATACCGTTGACGTTTTGTCCCAAGGAATACCTTGGATCTGTTGTGTTTATTTTTCAAACTCTTGCTTCCTTTTTGCTTCTCCTTCATTTCTCTTCACTTCGGTTCTACGCTTTTCCGGCGACCGTTTCCTCTTCTCCAGGGACCCCCTCTATCTTTCTTTATCTTTTTTTCTTGTCTTATCTTTGTGTCACTATGGTTTCCACCGTCGGTGCTCCCAAGGATGAATTGTATTATGATACCACGAATGTTGAGTATCGCGTGGTCTGTAGCTTACTTGAAAATGTTTTTACCGCTGGGAGGGGGTCAATTTTATCGACATAGACGATCATATGACATTTCCGGAATTTCCCGAACCGTTCTGGACGCACCTGAGGGCACGATCGCTTTGTATTTGGAAACCCTAGAGAATTGTCGTCTTAGGTTTCCCATGTCCTCTTTTTTCCAATCTGTATTAGGCTTCTTCAAGTTGGGGGTTGACAGATCTCCCTCCGAACTCTGTTAGGGTTCTTCTGAGTTTTGAAGTGTTATGTCACCTCCTGCGCATAGAGCCTTCCGTCACCCTGTTTTGGGTTTTCTATCATGTAGCCAGAATGCCCCCTGACGGGACTTTCTTGAAGTTCCGGCAGGATGGGGTTAAGCTTTTGATTGATCTCCTCACTCGAGTTGAGTGGAATGGAGATTCATTTTTGTGGATGATGAACTGGTCTTGGGTTTTGACGACCCCATGCTGAATTTTCCATTCGGCCTAGAGAAGGGATGGGACGCTCGCCCTAACGCTACTGAGATGGCGACCATACAACCTTTCATCTCTCGCCTCAAAAAAGTGAGTGTGAGGTTGGACCCGGTCCTGAGAAACTCCGTCCTACGGGTTTTCAGAATGATCTCCTTGCCTATTGATCTTTCCTCTCAAGATAGTCATGCGGATCAGAGTGGTATAGGTTTAACGTTTTTGTTTGCACATTGTGCTATGTTAACACTATTTTCATGGGTTGTTCGCCCTGCCTTCTTTATCCTGTTCTAACTTGTTTATTTGCTTTCTCGCAGATATGTCAGTCGCTAACTTCCTCGGCGATCTTTCAAAGCTCCCTCGGCCTGCTCTCAGCACCCGCTTTCTGCTCAATAATGAGGATGTAGGAGGCGTCGTTGACTGCCCGGAGAAGATCATCAACCTGTCTGACACCGAGGCTTTTGACGAGCGGCCCCTGGTGAAGAAGACTCGTCGTGGCCCGGACCCTATTAAGAAGAAAACTATTGACGCTGGCCAAACTTCCACTATGGCGGTTAATGAAAAGGTGCCTGTGATTCCTGATCTTCTCCCTATTGGTCAAACCGGCGCCCAAGCTCTTATAGCCCAGCATGTTCAATATGTTGGCTTCTCGCCTCCTTTTTCCCGCAGCTCTACCTCCTAGGGAAGTTTTGGCCCTGCTTCCTTGCGCAGCTTTGTGGTTTGTGCTGATTTTATTTCTGAGGTGATCTCCATTCATCATTTCAACACCTGTTTTAGGGAACGTCTTTGAATATGGTCGGGACCACTTTCATCGCTGACCCCTCTGTGTCTGCTGCTTTTTAGGTATTCTCTTCTTTACTTTTTACCATTTTCTTAGCTTTTAGATATTGGTCATCTTTCCTAGCTCTTTGCTATTTCGGTTATCTCCAGGTGGAGTTCAAAAACATGCAGCATGAGGCTAACGAGCTCCAGTGCGGGATCACCCCTTTGAAGCAGTCGAACGCCAACCTGGCTCTCAAAGAACAGTGGGTCCCTGAGCTTGAGGAAGACCAGGAGCCAGAGAAAGGCGTTTATGGCTCCCTCCAGGATTCCTTGGACAAGGCCGAAGCTGAGAACGTAGAACTGAGAGCTTTTCGCAGCTGGTCTTTCAACCGCAACTTCTTAAGTCTTTACTCTCAGAAGGTGCATAGTTGCAAAGCTTCCAAGATGCTGGGCTAGGCCATAATAAGGCGGATAAAGGTGTACACGCAGATTGAAGATGAGGAAAAGCTGCAGGTTGGCCTAGGTTCTGCTTTTGTTCCTTTTCGTGAACATAGATTTACTGATTACTTTGCCAAGCTGCGACCAGACATGACGCTTGTGAGCTTGACATTTAGGATCCAAACAATGCCTCCTGACTCCCTTTCTACCAGTGGGTTGTGCCAAGCTGCTGGTGATAGAGGGGAGTTGTAGGGGGCAAAGCTTAGACTACGGAGAAATCGTGAAGACCCTACAATCTAAACAGTCATTCTATTATGATTTCTGAACATTTTTTTATTCTGTTGGGTGTGTATTTCCCCCCTCCTCAAGGGGTTTGACTATTTACATGTTTTTCTTTCGATGACTCCTTAGGGTGTATCTTCCTTTTTTTTTGGATTTTCTTTCGATGACTCATGTTTTTTACACAAACTTACTACTGGCGGAATCTCAATATCTTGTTTTTAAACTTTGGTGTACCTCTTTAGTTCGCAGGCTAACGATGTTGGAAGGACCGCCATGATCTCGTTAACGCATTTGTGACCATGTTGGGTCATAATTGCATACCTCCCATATGGTTTTGGTTATCGGGATCCGGCTTGCAATTCGCTGGCTATTTTAAGCCAGAGTTATAATTCTTTCTTTTGCGATCCGATCTACAATTCGCTGGGTGTCTAAGCCAGAGTATCAATTTTGGCCAGGGGGATCCGGCCTACAATTTGATGGTTGTCGTAAGCCAGCGTTTCAATTTTGGCATGGGGGATCCGGCTTGCAATTTTCTAAATATCATAACCCCGAATTGTAATTTTGGCCTTGAGATCCTCCCTGCAATTCGCTGGCTGTCGTAAGCCAGAGTTGAAATTTTGGCCTCGAGGATCCGACCTGCATTTCGCTTGCTGTCGTAAGCCAGAGTTAAAATTTTGGCATTAGGGATCCCGCCTGCAATTCGCTGGCTGTCGTAAGCCAGAGTTACAATTTTAACCTTGGGGATCCGACCTGTAATTCGCTGGTTGTTGTAAGCAAGAGTTGCAATTTTGGCCTGAGGCCATGACATTTAAAGACATACTTCGGCCGTTTTCCCTTGTATTAAAACTCCAAAAGGAAGCAAAAAGACGGGGATGTATGCTGGGGTTTTCTTAAGATCATACCCCCTATGGGCTTACAAAAGATTTGATCCCTTTAAGAATCAGGTAACCGACTGACCCATCAAAACATTAACTTATTCAAATACAAGTGCATACATTTCTAGAGTGGTACATACCTAGGCATAGTACTTTCTTAGATGGGCGATGTTCCAGGTACGGGGAATTGGCTTTCCATCCAACGTTTCCAGACAGTACACTCTTTTCCTAAGCACGTCAACTACTTTGTAAGAGCCTTCCCATTCTGCATTTAGCTTCCTCTGCCCGTGGGATTTGCTAGCTTCATTTCTTCTTAGTGCAATGTCTCTTATTTTAAAGGATCTAAGCATGAATTTTTTGTTGTAGTGTTGTTCCATCCAAGACATATAAGCGGCTTCCTTTAGCGCTTCTTTCTCCCTGAGTTCATCTTGCTCTTCCAAATTTTCTCTGATTGCCTGCTCATTTTCTCCTTGATCCATCCGCTTGCTTACCCTCCTGCTGGGCATGGCAACTTCTAGCGGGATGATGACTTATGTCCTGAAACATAGCCTGTAAGGGGATTCCACGATGGTTGTTCTCGGCGTGGTCCTGTATGCCCATAACACACTTACCAATTCTTCCTTCCAGTCTCATTTTTCCTCCCTCAGCCTTCTCTTCAGTCCCTGGACTATTGTTCTATTCGTCACCTCCATTTGATTGTTTTCCAGAGGATGAGCAACGGACGTGAACTACTACCTTATGTTTAGGCCAGCCCACCAAAACCAGAAGGGCTAGTTGGCGAACTGCTTCCCATTATCACTCATTATCACTTGTGGGATTCCAAACCTGGAGACTATGCTTCTCCAAGCGAAGTTTGTAATTTTCTTCCCTTTTATAGTTGTCACAGCCTCGGTTTCCACCCACTTGGCGAAGTAATCAATTGCCACCACTAGAAATTTCTTCCTCCCTGCTGCCTCAAGGAATGACCCTTCGATATCAATTCTCTACTTTGCAAAAGGCCGAGGGGACCTAATGTTGTTCATTCATTTTGCGGGTGATCTGTGTACCCTGGCATACTCCTGGCATTTGTGACATTCTCTAAATATTTTTTCGGCGTCCGCCTTCATGATTGGCCAATAGTATCCTGCTCGCACCTCTCGCAGCGCGACCGTTCTTGGTCCCAGGTGGCTACCACAACTCTCTTCATGTATCTCTCTAAGGACTATATTAGCATGATCGAGCTCTACACATCTAAGACATGGCCCTGTATGGCCTCTTATCCAACAAACCGTTCCTCACAACATATTGCAATGCTTTTATCTTGACTACTTTTGCCTCTTTCTCATCTGCTGGAAGCGCTTCATGCTCCAAGTAATTCCGTATGGGTGTTGTCCAGCTGATTATTGTGCTCTTCAATGCCCCAACTAGCTCAGCGTCAATCAATCTTCTTGTTAACTCCTCCACCATGAAGGGCTTTGTTAAATGTGCATGCGCTGAAGATGGCAACTTACTCAATGCAACCTCCCTTGTGTTTTGTGATCTTGGGATTCTGGTAATATCAAACTCTTCAAATTCTTCCGCCAGATTCCTGATCTTGTGCCAATATTTCATCATTGTAGGCTCCTTTGCAGCGTACTGCCCATTTTTTGTTGGCTACTAGCATAGAATCCCTACGGGCCTGCAACTTCCTTGCTCCCAACTTCTTGGCTATCTTCATACCTGCAATCAACACTTCAAATTCTACTTCATTATTCGAGGCTGGGAACCTGAAGCGCTGGGCATAGGTTGGCTCTACGCCTTCCGGGTTGGATATCACCAGGCTTGCTCCGACTTCTTCCACTCTAGATGCTCCATCCACAAACAATTTCCACACTTCTAGGCCTATTAGACCGTCCTAGGCTGCAGTCTGCACACCACTCCGTGTTTCCCATGGTCTTATCTCAACTTCCTTGGACATTTCCGCTAGGAAATCCTCCCTTATCTGCCCTTTCATCATTCTTTATGGGGAATATTCAAGGGCGTGTTCTGCTAGCTTCACCGCCCACTTCACCAATCTCCCTGAAGCCTCTGGTTTAGTCAGTATTTCTTTTAACAGCGGGTTGGTTAATACTACCACAGGATGTGCCCGGAAGTACTGTTTCAACCTTCTCGCTGGATGGACCAGGGTTAATGCAAGTTTCTCTTGACTCGTGTACCCTCGCTTAGGGCCCTGTAGGGTTCTTCTTACGAAGTATACATGCCATTTCACTTTTCTTTCCCCCCTAACCAACGCGTCGCTGATCACTTCCTCGCTTGCTGCCACATACGAGTACATGGTCTCTCCCTTTTATGGGCTGGTTAGGGTAGGAAGTTATTTTAGATAAGCTTTAGTTCTTCAAATGATTTCTCTTCTAGATCTCCCCCCTGTATAGTCCATTTTTGTCCATAACGGAAGACTCCTTTCTCAGTTATGAATGTTGTTTTTCTATATCACTTTCCAACATAGGGATCTGATGATATCACTTGTATGCAGCAAGGAAAACTTTAATAGGGTAATTGGTAAGGGTGTCTACCTTTTGGTTAATGACCGACAACGGGTAGCAATCCTTGTGACAGGCCTTGTTTAGGTCCGTGTAGTCCACGCACAACCTTCAGCTGTCGTTTGCCTTCTTCACCAGAACCAGGGTTTCAAGCCACATTAAGTTAGGAATTTCCTTCAATATCCCTTCCACTATCAGGTGGTTTACCTCCTTGTTAACCGCCTCGTTCCTCTCCCTGCAAAGCATCATTCTCTTTTGCTTTACAAGATTGTGGGACGGTTCTACTTTCAACTCATGACAACCGATTTCCCTAGAGACCCCTATCATATCCTTCGGTTTCCAGGACAAAGCATCTATGTTCTCCTTCAACACCCATACGAGCTCCTCTTTTATGTCAGGTAGAAGGGATGTTCCCAACTGAACTGACTGACCCTTACTCAATTGTACTGCCTACACTTCTGCGCCTAACTTTGCTAAGTTATCCCTGTCTACAATCATCCTAACGACCTTGGATTTGCCATCCTACCACTCTTGACTCTGGCTTCCATCTTCTTGCTTGTGCCTGCTAAGAGCGATACTGTGACATTCACTTGCTTTCTGTTGATCTCTGCTGACCATGGCTACTTCTCCTTTGGTTGGGAATTTCAAATGAATGTGCAGGGTTGACACTATCACCTTTAGCAGCACTAGAGATGTCCTGCCTTGTATCAAATTGTACGAGCTATTTTTCTTTACAAAAATGAACTCCATGTGCACCATTTTCCTTTTGTTCCCTTCTCCCGCTGCCACTGGTAGGAGAATGGTCTCTTTTGGCCACACGGTCTTGTCTGCGATTATCCACCAACAGAGTATTCATTGGTTTCATCTTCCTCTTTGTATTCTCATCCAGCTTTTCAAAACAGTGCCAATACATGATTTCTGCAGAACTTTCGCCGTCTATATACACTCGATGGATCTTCCTGTCCATCACCCAGACCATTATCACCACTGCATCACCACCAGCCGGTCTGTCTAGTATTGGATAGTCCGTGCCAAATGTTATTTTTTTTTGTTTGCACTTAGTTTCATATCCACCAACGTGTGTTGTGGCGTTAGTTTGTAACTTGATTTTCGCTGAGACCTTGTCTTTCCTTCGGCACTTCCGCCTATGATTTCGTATATATCTGTCATCACTGCCATTCTAATATCTTCCACAGGGGTGTTCTCACTCTGCATTTTACCTCTTTCTTCCCCAACCTCAGTTCTAGCAACTTCATTTCCTTTGTCAGGCCCTCGTTCCCTGTCTGGGCTCCTTTCTCTACCGCGGCCATCTTGCCGCTTGCGGGAGCCTTCGTGCTTATTCTTTCTCTAATACGTAGCTTCTTTATTATGGGCTCTTGCATTTTTCTCCAGGTGTGATAGCTCTCTGCTCTACACAGAGTCCTATATGTTTTGCATCATGTGAACGCACTCGTTTGTATCATAACCGTGGTTGTTGTGATAATCACAGAAACGAGAGTCGCTCCTCTTGCTGGAGCCATCCTTTATCTTTGGTGGGACATCCAATATTCCCTTCCCTACCAGCAAGACAAATATTGTTTTAGGGGTATTTATGAGGGAAGTGAAGGTTCTCTCTGCCCATTCAAACCTGTCCGACAGGTGTTGTGAGCCTGCCTTGGCACCCCTTGCTTTCCTTGACCTGTCTTCTTCGTTCGTGCCTGTCTTTCGCTGGTTGTTACCGCTCTGGTTTTCTTTCTCCTCCTGTCAGCCAGGTCAGCCCTGGTAAAATTTTCTACTCTTCTCATCAGCTCGTCAATTATTTTTTGTGGATCCAGGGTGTAGTCTCTCAACAACAACTCATGCCTCAAGCCATTTATGTGTATATATATATATGTATATGTATATGTGTATATATATATATATGTATATGTATATATACATATATAGATATATATATATATATACATGTATCAGCCGCACACCAAGGATTATTCATTTTGTATGCATAGAGCCCTTATCTTTTCCTCCATGTAATCTTTTGATAGGGTGACTATATTGGATATCTAGCCTACTATTACTAACAAGTGGGGTGGAGGTAATAGATAAGAATCATACCCAAATTTACCACCATTTACCATCTCATAATTAGTTTTGAAAGTCTCAGCAGGAAGATAACTTGTAGAGAAAAGTGCTTATATAACCCTACCTATTCCACATAAGTGCCAATATAACCTTTTCATAATTGAAAGTGTCAAAATAACCATAAATAGTAAGTGAAGGTGAAAATATACCCATTCCAACATATTTAGGCCGGATATTGAGTAAAGGGCTATTTCACCCTCTGAGAAAAAAGAAAAAAAAGGATCAATCAATTTGCTATTTTGCCCCAAATAACCCTGTCATCTTTCTTCCTCCTCATCTTCTTCTCTTTTATTCTCTACTACCCGAAGCTTTCAATCGTCATATGAGAGTAAAATCCTAACACACAGATCCAAATTATCGCAAATAAAATTTTAGTTTCAATGGTCTTACTCTTTCCCCCAGATTTTGCTTTTAATCGCCTTATTGTTTCTGCAAAAAACTGAAAACCCAAACCTGTTCAATCACCTTGTTCGCGATGCCATGGTGGTGGTTGGATGCAGAGTCGACGTTATGGAGAAGGTTGCAGTGCCTGCAGGCGGCGCTGGGATAGCCGACAGAGGAGAAATATCTAATGGTGGCGATTGCTTTAAAAGTGGTGGAGGAGATGGGGTGGCTGGAGGTGGTTCCAACGCCGTGGAGGGGGTTAGGGTGGCTGGCGGCGATGCCGAGTCAGCGGGTGGAGGTGAAATCTCTGAAAGTGTCATTTTCTTTACAGGTGGTGGAGGAGATTGGGTGGCTGGAGGTGGCACCGATGCCGTGAAGAAGGTTGGCGCAGCTGGAGGCAGCACTGGGTCAACGGGCGTAGGTGAAATCTCCGGCAGAGGTGGTTTCTTTACAGGTGCTGGAGGAGATAGGGCGGCAGGAGATAGCGCTGACGCCATGGTGGAGGTTGGTATGGCTGAAGGCATTAGGCGTGGTGACGGGGGCTAGCCGGAGGACAGGGGTGTGGTGGTGGGGGCTGGCTGGAGGAAATCAAGGATGAAGGAGTGGTTGGGGTGGGATTACATGAAGTAGAATGGGCAGTGAGAGGAGGAGCACCAGGCGGATGTGGACACGGAGGTGTCGTAGCTGTATGTGGTGGAGGCGGCGGTGGTGAAAGTTACTCAAAAATATATACAAAGGTCGCGTGGTCTTCGTGGTCGGAGAAACAACGGAGGCTGCCCGGCGGCGAGAGAACAGTTGCGGAGAAGAAGGTATTATGCTTGTTTTGGAAAAGACAGCGGTGCTTTCTTTTGCAATATGAACTTTCAGGTGGGGTGGTAGGCTGTGGAAGAGATCAGGGCAAAATTGTCTTAACCTTTTAGGTTTTACGTTAAAAGGTACTTTAGTCATTTTATGTGTGGTCAATATCGGTCAATGTTGGTCATCGCTGAAAATCTTAGGATTATATTGGCACTTATGTTAACTAGTTAGGATTGTTTTTGCACTAAAAATCATTTGCATACTACCATTTCTATTTTCTGGAAGGTTTGAGAAGTATATTAATATCCCCTTCCACGATAGTAGGAGTTTTGCCTTATAAAATCATGATTTATGATAGATACAAATAAAATCCAAGCTCAAACACAAACCAAAAGATCTAGAGATGAAGGCATAATTTGTGTCATATTGATCTTTTCTGTACCTAAAACCATGTGCAATGGCAAAACTACTCTGAAATCACTTTTGTGGTTTCACTTCACTAAATATTCAACCTCTCTCTCTCTTCCACCTCATCAACTGAAACTACGAAGAAAGCACTCAATTAATCTCTCAACAGTGGTTGAAACCACTTTCAAACCACTTAATGCACACCACTTGATTTTCTCAATCATACTCATTAATTTTACCTTAAATATATATTTTAAATAAATTTACCTACCAAAAAAATTGAAATGTGAAATTTAATAATTCACTTATCATTTTTTAATTTAATATTTACAATTAATTTCAATATTTAAAATTTATTTTATGATTTAGAATTTAAAAGAACCATATGTTTTAAAAGGCATGTAATTTTGATTTTTAAAAAGAATTAAAATTTAATTCCGATTTTTTTTAAAAAAACAAAATTTTCAAGTTTTTTTTATTTTTAAAAATTACATAAATTAATTTTTTTAATTTCAGGTTTTTAAAAAAATAATTGGGACACGTGTCACCATATGATTGAGTCACATGCCACATTTAAGTTTTTTTAAACAAAATTAAAAAGGGAGGGACAGTTGTTGCCACGTGACCCAATCAGAGGCTGGCACGTGGCAGCGCTGGACAGAGAAAATGGCCTGCGCTGACATACGGCCCCATGCTTCATGTGGAAGAGTTTCGGACAACGAGTTGGACCAGTTGTAAATTGTAGCAACCGTAGAGTGGTCTCACTTGTTTAAGACCACTTTGAAACCCCACTTAAGAAGTTTTCGATTTCTGTGTGATTTCAGTTCGATTTCACTTTCTTTTGAAACCTCATTGTACATGGTCTAAGGTATAAAATTAAATAGGGTGGGTACTGTCTTCAATCAAGACCGATCCAAGTAAATTTACCCATCCTATCAGTTTAAACTATTTATGAAAACCGATCCAGGTAAGTATTTACAAAGGAATTTCAATGACCAGGTGAAATCGGAAGCTGCAACGATGAACGAATTACAATCACTAACTTTAAGCTCAAGAACACAAGTAGTTGGATTGTCAAAAGCATGATGCATACTAATTTTTCTTAATATCTGCCTTAACATACGTGCAACAAAGACCACCTCATAACTGATCTGCAGCTCTGTTCGTGCTAAGCTGTCTCAATGTAAACAAGGTAATGCTAACAATTGTAGGTGCTGGAAAAGGCAAAGCAATAAATGTCAGCAGTGAGCACCTTTTTGGTCAGAAAATCAATCGTGCCTTTGAAGATATGCCAAGGCATCAAGACTTAAAGATAACTGTTCTCTCTGAGCAAATTCCGCCATCATGCATCCAATGATGTTATACATGGCCATGCTTGTATCATCACAAGCTTTCTGTATGGCAAGGTACTTATTTCCATTCGAATGTGGCTCGTGCGGCAGACTACCAGCACCCGCATTCGTTGCCGAGTCATAAGCAGTTTCTTCTTTCCTTACACCAGGACTACCTTGTGAGGGTTTATGCATCTGGAGACTTGCAGACTCGGGAACAAACCCATCGAAGATATGTTTTGTCTCCGATACTTCTGCTTGACAAGAGGAAGGGCTGAAGTTGCATGGCTGAAATTTGTCAGTCTCTGTAATAGGCACAGACTGGAGTTTGCTCTCCAATAGAGTTTCAGGAGAAAGGACATTAGTAATGCCATCTACGGTACCTGGAGACAAGAACGACTCGTGACTAAGGGGAACTGTTTCACCAAAGCTTTCTGATGAGCTTTTTGAGTCGTCAGAAGAGAGGTTAGTTCGAAAAAGGTCTCCTATTTCCTCATCGTCACTTTCTTTGAATTCTTCCATGCAGGCATTAGCAAAATCTTCATCAACTTCCAGTCCAGGAACCAGATCCCAGACAAGCTGCTTCATCTGTGCACTAAAATCAAACAGTAATTCTACCTCCTCCTCAACTTTACCCTTCACAACCCTATGATGATCAGAATCGTGAGATTTTTTGCTGATATAAGAAACTACCTCAAGTAACGATTCAGGAATAGTTTCCATGTCACCACACTCATAAAGAAAATCCATCAGCATATTACTCAGTGCAAGGCGCTTTCTTCCCTTCGAAAATTCAACTTCAGTACCATCCAGATGCGGGAGCTTCTTAAACAGTACATCTATTTCAGAAGGACGCAAATTGCGGGTAGAGCTTACCAAACTAATAGCTGTTGCAATGTCATTCTGCAAGGATTCTATCTGGGGTGAAAATTTTATGAACTCCAGTGTGGGCGGCCAACACAATATTAATTTTTCAGTTAAGCTCGCAACAGCAAGTGCTTTGATCAATGGCTCAGGCAGCTCTTCCCCTTCATAAGTTTCTGATAGCATAGTCGTAAAACGCATCTTCAATTTAGCTATGAGGGATCCTTTCTGCTCCTGTTTATAGGAACCCAATTTAGGGATGTGTCCACTTTCACCATTAAGCTTCCTGTGCATTGCTCTGATTGCCTGAAGAGGCAAGTCCTCTAGTCCACCCAATAGTTTAATTACAGCAATTTGATAATCAGTTGAAGATTTAAAAGCTGTACCATTTTCTTTGAAGTGTTCAGAATTATTCAGCATAGATATAATTTGCTTCATTCTTAACTGGAAATGGCAGTTCTGATCATTAAGAAATGTGGGAAGATTTGTCTCAATTACCCTCCTGAATTTCCTCCTATTTTTCTTAGATGCAACGAGGCCATCTGTCAGAAGTTCAGCAAAACATTGCAACCCTTCATCCGTCATTCCATCCAGCAGAGGTGATAAATTCTTCAAAATGTAATTTGGATAAAAAGAGTGTGCATCCTTTTCAAACTGTTCTACCTTCGAAGAGTAATTCACTCCTAAAACCCCTCGGACAGAATATTTAATAGAGTTGTAATATTCCTGCAAATTAAAATATCATGGTACTATCAGCTGTCGATAAGAGCATAGCTTTAGTTAAGGATTTGACAACATGAAAAAGATAAACTACTAGATCCATGGAAACATAGAAAAGGCTCCAAGAAAGCAACCTGAACAAGGAAATAAAAATAGTATCAGTCATTCACAGCTATAACATTTCCATCAGTTTTTAAGGTTCCTCGGTCATTCTACTATCACAAAATCAAATCTTCATCTTTCTGCTTTTGTTTTCAAGACCATTAAATCTTCATCTTCCTAGAAGATCAAATTCCTTTTCTTGGCCCTTGTTAACTTGAACTTTGACAGGAACCACCCCCCTTCCCTCCAATGTATATATCAGCTCCTCACATCTTCACCTTAGGTCTCCTAAAAGGCAAGAATTACTAGATACATCATTATGACTGAGGCCAAAGCCTTTGATGGCTCTTCAAATGCTACTACATTAGACAGCTTTAAGATCTCTTCCTTCTCCCAAACAAATGGCTTCTAGAATGGTTTACGTCCTTAACCTTTACAAATATACCACTTCTTAAGTCACGGTGCAAGAGCTAATATTATACATGCCAGGTAACAGTCACCTTGCAACAACCTCTACTATACTGTACTAAGGCTAAAAAAAAAGAGATCCACAGCCGTGTATAATCACTTGTTACTACTCCAAAATGGTATCAGGGAGTAACATCCTGTAAAAGTGTTTGAACTGCTTTACACATATGCCCAAGAGCCAGATTGTGCTTTGTTTTTTTAGTGTACTATGAGCTCAACTGATCTTACACAAATCGAAGTTCTGCTTTAGTTCCCCTCTTCCCTAATATTCTATAAATAATTTAGAAGTTCATGTAATAATGTAAAGACAAAATTCACACAGAAGTAAACAATCAAGATAAAATTATGAAACTGCAGGCCGAAGAGTCAACCACATAAGCTCATTCTTTTGACTACAAACTAAAAAAATCCATGAAATCTTACTCTTTATCTTGCATTTTTCAGTACTTTTTTAAGAGAAGAGGTTCAAACCTTACATTATGTAAAATAAAGAGAAAACAGTAGGGAAGGTTTTATAATAACACCATACGTGACAACAAAAACGAGTTATAATATTTTCTCTACAGAACATAACTTAAGCAGAGGACAAAAATATAGAGCAGTAAAAAGGTATAACTAAGAACATTAAGAGTGCTTAAGCCAATGCCCCTGTGAATTTTGAAGCATAGATGGAAAGGGTGATAGCACGACTTCAGTAAATACCCATCCTCCTCAAACAGAGATGCATTTGACTGAAACATGTGGTGTTTGACATAGAAAGAGTAGATTGCTACAGTCAGTCAATGGACAGACAATTAATGTAATTGTGCATAAATCCCAAACTAAATGTGCTTTCCAATACTCACATCATCTTCCCTAATAAATATTTCAGGTATAGTCCTGCAAATACCAAGATAAAGAAAAAACAAACCTTCAGTTACAAAACGTGAGCAAGAAAAAAATAGGAAAGGGAAATCCAGAGCCAATCAATCAACTATAATAACCTGGGTTTTAAAAAGCGCGAAGTGCAATGAAGCGCTAACGGTAAAAATTACCGAAGCGCTGAGTGCAAGCGCGCGCTTTTAGGATAAAAGTGCACGCAAAACATGAACTAGAATTATTTCATTAAAGACACAACATAGAACTTAGAATAATATCACAAAATCATAAAAGGCAAATAAAGCTTTCAACACAATACCAAATTTAAAGTTTTAAAGGTAGTAAGAAGAATTGAACGACTAAGATTGAAGGATTCTTAAATTATTATGAAATCATTTTTAAGGCTCTAAACTCTAGTCGGCAGAAAAAATCATCATCTCCACCAAAAGTATCCCCATAGACCTCATCTTCATCTCTAAACTCTGTTTTGTTAATATTCCAGAATTAGTTAACCCTAGAAGGTACTCCATTTCAGCCCAAAATATTTAATTATAGAAAAGAAACAAAATGTAGAAGCCCATTTCAGCCCAAAAACTTGGCAAAAGCGCTAAAAAGCGCGAGCTTTCCGTCCTGCTCAGCGCTTCGTGATACAAAGTGCTCAACCTTGCACTCAGCGCTTTAAGCGCGCTTTTTAAAACCCAGATAATAACAACATGAACATCATATCAAATCAAATTAAAAAATGTAATGAAAATACAGCATTTAAAAGTAAAAAAATGTCATAAATAGATAACTGAACAGGGATGAAATTGAAGAGGAGCCCGTTGTTTAGAAAGAAAAGTATTACACAGTAGATATAGATTTCGTACTTTTTTGCACTTATCATTGGCATTTTAATAGCTGTCTTTGATCCTAATGGCCGCCAGCACAAAAGGCGTAAAAATAAAGGTATGTATCCCATCTGCCCAAAGGACTTATAAAGCTCGTATATGGGTCTCAAAAATTATCATAACATGAAGTGTCAAAGAAATGCTTAATGTTCTAGTATTAAAATCGAATTGAAGTAGATGGAACGACATGCCTATTCTTCATAGAAGACCAATGTATAAAAGAGTATCTGAACAAGATTCGTAGAAACATGATACCTATTTAATAATGTAACTTGTTTCTAGTTTATTCACTCTCCCTAAACATACCAGGATCCTGCACTAGCAACCTCTGTAAAGAACGTACAAGAAATAGATTTTAAAAAATGCTCCAACCATGAAAGTTAAACGAGGAAAATAATGCTCACTGGTAACCTCTGGAAAGAATGCACAAGAAATAGATTTAAAAGCATGCTCCAATCAAGAAAATTAAATGAGGAAAATAATGCTCATTGGATTTTCTGCGCTATAGATTGTCACAAATAAAAAGGTATTTTTGAGTTTGACCAAATAGGTGATATGATGCCACTGAACTGAATTAGCATACTAATTTCTATGGGCAAACAAAAACCAAGTAATTGTGTCATACGAAGATAGGAAATTGAGAGAAAACGTTTGCATACTTGTCTTCGAGAGGACTGAGTTTCTTAATCTGATTTCTAGACAGAGGCAAATCCATCAACCACCTGTACCAGTCATACAGAACTTTGTCAGGAGAAACAATCAAGACTCCTCAAATCATAAAGCAATAATTCAAATTAATAAAAACACACATTGGCACATTTACTTGTGCACCATCTGGAAAAAGAGTAAAACAATACCAAAACTCTCATTATTAATCGAATCAATAGGAATTGAGAATCATGAAAATGTAGAGATGGTAAAATATGGAAGAAAGAAAGGGTCCGATGCTAGTGAATCGCACCATGCTGAGATAAAAGAACCATGCCCTACAAAAATATAGAATAAAGCATAATAAAACATTAGCTAGCGTCTTATTTTCAGACTGAATTTTCCAAGTAATGTGCAGAAAAAACCAATGCATGGATATAACATAGTTTACCTGGGCCTCCTTTTTCTTCAGTTATTAACTGAACTGCGACTCTAAACTATTTATTACTAATAACCAGAGGCGGATGTACACGGGGGCTCCAGCCCCGCCAAGAAGAAATTTACAGGGAATTTGGGTAGTAAAATATTTTTTGAAAATTTATCAACCCCTTCTAATAAGGAAAAAAATTGAGATTTTTTTTTACTGATAAGTCAGCTCCCGCCATATATCTATCCTGGCTCCGCCCCTGCTAATAACTGTTCTTTTTCGACTAAACTGAATCATGAACTCTTTGCAATATATTACTAATAACAACTTAAATGATCTGACCTGAAAGGAACTGATGTTAAGTCCAAACCAACAGGCCTCAGTCGACAAATTACTAATCAGAAAACTATTTTCAGCATATATCAAACTCCCAAACAATCGCAATTATACTATTGACAACTTCTCACCTATTAACTTCGAAACTATTGGCCACGAATCAAATTATACAAATCAATTGCAAAAATAAATGCCTAGACAGCAGCGGAATTTGATAGGTGACAAGATAAAAAAAAACACCTTTCATAAATTAAAACACAATGCATAGAAGGGAAGGGGGAAAAAGCGTGGACGGACCTTCTCTTGAGCCTCGCCATTATCTCTTGCTCTTTAATATGTAAGCGCAATTCGTCAAAATCGTCCGAGTAATGCTGAACCGCCATGAAAACAAAAAAAAAAATCGGGGTTTCCGTTCAAAATTGAAAGCGCAAATGTTTGATAAAGAAGATGAACCGCTGGCGCTGAATTTCCTTTCTCTTGGTTGATAACACCGCCTCTCGCCAGAGGTAGGTGGCGGCCTACCGGTACATAGTTCGGAAGTCGGTGGCAATGGGTGAGAATAAATGATGTGTAGGTTTTTGTTTATTTACATTTATAATCATTACTTTATACTTTATACTGAAAGCGCCTATATAACCCTGCAATTTCTGAAAGTGTCAATATAACCCTAACTAATTATTGTATGTGTCAATCTAACCCTAATTTTTAAAAAATTAGTACCGATATACCCAAAATCCCTATTTTCGGCAGTGACCATATCAATTCCGGCAATGATGAAATGACTAAAATACCATTGACTTAAAAAAGAAAATGACCCTCTCACCACCTCCGTCAACCACCACCACCTCCACCATCTCCGCCACCCACCACCTCCTCCCCAAGCCTACCCACCACCTTCGTCGTCACCAACCACCACCTCCGCCGCCACCAACCACTACCTCCGCCGCCATCAGCCACCACC
>JAULKM010142512.1:0-18125 GCA_032355605.1 Rubia tinctorum | reverse complement strand
GACTTGCCAACTATCTACTTAGTTGTATTTAGTAAGCATATTGGGCTTAAAAATAGTATCTTTGAGAGGTACGGCGATGACCTCCCATTAACTAACAATCAGGAAAATTGTGATCATCCTAGCCTAAATCATACATTAACTACAAAAGAAAGCACAAAATGTACTTGATCATCAAAGCACAAAATAGAATATATCAAATATCACAAATTCATACTAAAAATGCTTACCAATTGATCCCAAGAGTGTATTCAGCCTAGATTAGCTAAACCCATAACAAATCTACAAGAATCCATGGAATAATTAGAATAACTAAGAAAGGATGAAGAAAAATTAGGGTTTTTGGAGAGAAATTCGGATGGAAGAAAAGTGTGAGAAAGAAGAGGCTAAAAAGGCTAGAAAATGGCCTCAGCCCAGTTTTATTGTTGCGGGCCACAGTAGGGTCTTGTGGCCTCCAGAACTCCCTTTGACCCGCATAAAAATCCATTGACTGGGCTGCGGGCCGCAGGATACCACTGCGGCCAGCAGTGGAGAAGCTGTCCTCTTCTTGTTTCCATTCCTACGGGTGAACTGCTGATCAGTTTTGCGAGTTCTTGTAGTAGATTTTGTAGTCCTCGAGAAGACAAATCCAATTGTACCACCCTCAAAGTTTGGTTCTTCACGAATTATTCTCAAAAATAGGTTCAAACTTCCGGATCACAATTCATCTGCTTTTTTGTCTTCCTTCTTCGACCATTTTATCTTCTACCATGTTTTAACCCGCAACCTTCAATCTTCTACCATCCTTGCGAATGGCCTTAATTAAAGAACCCCAAAATTCTTACGACCAATCTACAAATTAAGTTTACAAAAAGGAATCTACATTCTATTAAGGACTAAAAATCCATTAGACTAAAATTAGGTTACAAAATGAAGAATTTAGATACGAATACCGAAAATGGTTATCTAAACCCCTTATAATGTAATCCTACCTAAATATAGCAACATTCCAACAAAAACATAACAAAATGGATGTAAAATACTTCGAAAAATACATGCATTTGGCATCTCATAAGCAATCCAAGTTAATGGGAGAATATTTTTCGCTTTAACTTCTTCCTAAAACTCATAGCATGACTTTTGAGTGTATCCTCTAGTTTCTTGATTGTTCCCCCCAACTTTCAATCCAACTCTGAGAGGGCCGTAGCACTAAAGTCCAACTTTGTTCCTATTTTTGTCTGTAGTTGCTTCCAGATTCGGGAAATGAACTCTGGGTCCTTGTCAGACACAATAGTTGCAAGGCCCCGTGTAATATAATGATTTTTTAAGTATAGAGTCATCGCTAACTTTTCTAAAGAGTACTTAACGTTATCATCATAAAATAAGGCCACTCGGTTAATCTATGATCTATCACCCAAATCACATCATAACCATTCTGAGTCTGTAGTGATCCTCTCACAAAATTCATCGCAAGGTTACCCCACTTCCACTTTGGAACTCCTAATGGTTATAGTAACCTTAATGGTCTCCGATACTCAATTTTGACTTGCTCACACCTTAAGTATCCTGCCAAAAATTCCAAAATGTCCCTCTTCATGTTTTCCAAACAATAATTTTGTTTATTGTCCCTATACATTTTGGTTTCTCCTAGGTGTATAGTATATATTTTACCAGTGGCTTCTTCTAGCACTATTTTTTTTAATCTCGTTGTAAGTAGTACCTAACTTTACATTTTAGAATCCTATCACTATGAACATCAAAGTATGTAACTTACCTTTAGTGTCAAGCTTCATGCTCTTTATTAAGGACTCATCAAACTATGGCGTTACATTTTACATAAGTCGGTAATATAGACTATACCCTTAAGCTGTAGAATATAAATAGGTCAAACTCAATCTCACAGTTATAATTTTTTGCCTCAGGTAACATCTCTGTCTTCCCCACCATAATTCATGCCAAATTTGTCTCTCTGTTTAAAGCGTTTGTCACTACATTCTCCTTGCTAGGGTGGCAATTAATTGCACCATTATAAGCGTCGAAAAATTCCACTCACCGGCCATGTTGTACATTAAGTCTCTCTTAGAGGATAGGTACTTCAGATTATTATGATATGACATTACCTCAAATGTCAACTCATATAGATAATGTTTCCATTTCTTCAAGGCAAACACTACTATTATGAGCTCAAGGTCATGGGTAGGATATTTTATCGCACAGAGATTCAGTTTCGAGAAGGATAGGTGATTACATGTCCTTTTTGAATCAATATGCACCCCAACCCATCTCCTGAAGTATCTGTATATAAATTAAATCAATCATTTTCATTGGTAGCACAAAGATTGGGGAAGTTTTCAAATAGCATACTACTTAGATTGTTTGGGGTGGATTTATTTCAAATTCATACTAATCTAGTTACAACTACACCAATGCTAAAACGGCCCGAAACATAGCCTATAAATCTTCACACATTTTTATCAGCTGACATGGGCACCCGCACGACAATTGTGTAACTAAACAGTATTTCATTGGAACCGTTTATGAATTACATATCTAAATAGTATTCTATTGAAACCATATTATGAATTCATTCTAGGAACATCATGCAAGAGTAAGAGTATTTGCAGATAGTATAGACTTATTTTCCTATCATTAAGATTAAAACTTGAAAAATAAAATTATGTATTTGAGAGTTATGCTCAGTCTGAGCAGGGATGTGAGAATGCTAAAATTCCACATACTTGAAAATTTACAATGCTTGATATCATTTTTCCAAGGCTTGGTTTCTATCTATCGAAAGCGTTCCCCTTTTATAAGTGAAGGGAAAGCTTCATGTATGATTACAAATAGGAAAAGGAGTCTACAATAATTACAAATGGATAAAAGATTTTATAAGAGTCTTAACTTTATTAAAGTGATGAGACCATTATTTCCACCATGCCATTATCGATGGCCGTATGGTCACGCGTTCCTCTCAACATTATTGATGGGGATCCACCACACCATTATTGATGGTTGCATTATTGGTGGTCACATGTCTTCCCTTCGATTATTGATGGGAAAGGTCTTGACTATTCTAGCATCTTCAGCTTTCCTTGGGATATTTCTTCTTCCTTCTTGGATTTGGCCTTCTGCACCACATCTTTGATTAGGCTATCAAATAAATCTTCTGTGGTTGGTTGGACCGTCTCTTCGTCTATCAGTTATGATTCTCTAGCCAAGCCGCCATAGCGATTCTCATGTTGAACATCCTTCATTGAGGAAGTGGATGGCTAAGAATAAGGGTTGTCGTCTACATTTTTCTTTAAATTATTTTTAAAAAATCATCTTTAACTTTATCAATATAAGCTGTCATTAATTCTTCCTCATAGATTTGAGGATTCTTCATTTCTTAGTTTTCTCTAATTTGGAGAAGAATGAAGATGTATCATCCTCTTTCTTCTTCATGTGATGAACATATTTCAAAGAGTAAATCAAGGAAATAATATCTTCATCTAGCTGAGAACCATATTTCATCATTGTCTTTTCTTTGTCTTGATCCAAAAGTTTTGACCAAAACCTAGCAAGGAATTTCTTTTTGAGATAAAGAATGCCTTTTGAATTTTTCCCTACTTCTGGAATCCACTTCCATATCCATGGGATACTTGTCTTCATAAAGAAGAATAATGATATAGATCCCTCGATATAATCGAAAAGGTTGTCAGGATTAACACATGGTGCTACCTATACATACTATTTGTAAAACCCCATATAACGGTCTGGTAAAACTTGAATTTCAGGTCCAATTATGTTCCACCATGGAAATATCCATCAAGGAAGACTTTGGCTATTCCTGAAAACTTTGGGATTGAATATAATCCACCACGTGTAAACATGCCTATTATTTTTATAGTAAAACGCATGAGTGAAAGCATGGATATATTTATAATAATTAAAGACCATCTTTATGGATGTCCTAGGAATTGTGAATTCCTTTGATCGGAATGGGCTGATACCTCATTCATAATGAGATATTATCTTCTTTAGATTGAACTTTGAAAAGCTCTTTTCCACTCCTAGCTCATTATCTGGGAATAAGTAATATCAGCAGAACTTGTAGCTGTAAGAATGTATTCATGGTACATCCTGTTTTTCCCTCCTTGAAGGGATAGTAGAAATTTTCTGCATATCGGTTCATAAGAAGCCATGGATCATTGAGGTAATTTTTATCCTCATTGGTTAAGTAAATTATTACTTCCTCATGCGACCAAATCAAATATGTATTCGTGTCATCCTCCAGTTGTTGAAGTTTTTGGACATATGGATCTGGTCTTTGGCTTGATGAGCCTGCCTCCGTGAGTATAACTCTCAGAGTATTAGAAGTGTTTGGAGTATTACTCATATCTCTGCCTCGGCCTTGGCCGGAGCTTCTGCCTCTTCCTCTACCCCTATGAAGAGTAGGTGTCGTCCATGCTGGACACATTAGTTTATTCCTGCAGATATTCACATGTCAGGAAATCTCGTAATGAATTGATCTCTCCTTTAAGATTTTCAATTTTAAAATCGAATGGGGCTAAACGTACCTGCCATCTAGCAAACATTTGTTTAGAAACACCATGTTTAAAATCGGTTTTGAAACATGAATTTGGCTGCATTGCGGTTTTTTCTTATTAAAAAATGTCATAAAAACATTCTGAAATTTCAGGACACATTTAACTATAGCCAAAATATCTTTAGCTATAGTAGCATAATTTTTCTGACTATTAGTCCATTTACAATAATAATATATAATTAAATACTCATGCTTGGTGTGGGGATTTATCTGTTTAAGAATTCCACCATAACCTATGTCAGAAGTATCAGTTTCAACAATCTTTCCCCACCGTAGGTTCGCCAGCATAAGACATGGCAATACATGAACACTCTTTTTTATCTCTTATACTGCTTGGGTATGAATTTTAGACCATGGTATGACAGGTTTTTTCGTCTGTCATATAAGGCAGCAGCATCTATAGACAGATTTTTGTAATATGCTGAAATGTAATTCAGACTTCCCAAAATCTTTAAAATTTGGTCCTATCAAGAATTTTATCATGAAATTTTGAAGCAAAGTTTATGCATCTTGCAATAGGGGTGATTTTCCCCTGATTAATAATATGTCCTAGAAATTTAATTTTTATCTGGGAAATACTCTTTTTTGATTTGGATATAACCAAAGCATTTGTAATTATGATTTTTTTTATAGATTTCAAGATGCTTGATATGCTCTTGAATGTTTTTTGAATAGGGATTAAATACTCTTTTTTGAATAGGGATTAAATATATCATTCATGATGTGTTGGAATTCTGAAGGAGATTTTTTTAACCCAAAAGGCATTACATTTCATTCCTAATGGCCAAATGGAACCGCAAAAGCAGTTTTATATCTATCTGACTTATTAATTGGAATTTGCCAAAATCCTGATTTTAAATCAATTTTTGAAAATACAGTTGAGTATAAACTGTCTAATAAATATTTCTTATTTGAGTTCCACACTCCTGGTCACTATGTTTATTTACATAGAATGCAGTGCAGATTCAAGGAGAACTGGATGGACGTATTAGTCTTTTTTCTATTAACGTAGCAATTTCTTTTTTGCAAATTTCTAAATATTCCTTATTCATTTGGCAAGGCCTAGCCTTGGTAGGAAAATTTTGTTCATGGAAATCTTCTTCATAGGGAAGACTAACAATATGTTTCTTACATTCCAGAAAACAGTGGGTAAATCATTGCAAATAAATATAGAAAAATCGTCTTCAATACTTTTGATCTTATCTCATGATTTAGGCTTTTCTAGTTGATTATTAATATTTAAAGTCATCAATTCTTGTTGCAAATAACACAAATGTTGTTTTTAATTTTGCACAAGAGAAATTATACTATTACTCTTATGATTTGAAATCCAAGGGAATGTAATATCTTCTCCCTAATAAGTTCCTGAAAACCCTTTTTCAAATGCAATTTAAGTCTACTCCTGAGTCTATAAGTGTAGGAACATTTTTATAAATTGTAATTTTATTAATTAATAAATTTATTTGGGCGATCCATTTATGTTGGGAATAAAATTTGAATGTTCTCATGAAATCATTTTCTTCCACTGGATAAGAAACAGAAGGTATATCAGAAGTATTACTTAGTTGTCCTAATTCAAGGATTGTAATTCTGTTTTCAAAAATAATGTGTTGATTCTAAAGTAAAGAAACTTCAGTTTTAAGATGATGGATCTCCGCTTTTAATTCTTGAACACTCATAGGACCATTCTGATTCCTCTTCTTCTGTAATTCCTCTACAATGGCAGAGAAATTGTAAGAAGGATAAATTCTTGTTTTAAATTTTGAAGGGATTCTATCTGGTTTTTCCTTCTCTCTCGCCTTGAATAAAGCTTCAAGAAGTTTAGCCTTTTGAGCTTTATCCTGGATATTGTCCAGGATTTCACTAATTTCTTTGCAATTTATAACATTGATGTTGAAATTAGAGAATTGTGCTTGGGTTTTATAAAACTCGTCATCTGTTTCAACGTTTCCCTTGATAAGATGACAGTTATTATTTGAAGAGCAAGCACAGAGATTTTCTTCTTCTTCCGGAGAAGATGAATAAAAATCCTCATAATCAAAAGAGCTTATAATTTCTTCAGAATGATTTGAATCATCCAAGGAGGCGATCATTTCTAATAATTCATTTTTGATACTCCCATCTATGTTGAGAGGTCTGATTTTATCTTTTTTATTATTATATTTGTTTGCTGAATGCCCATGTTCTCCACAAGCATAACAAGTGGGTGACTTTTTTCTATCTTTTAGGGACATATCCTTTTCTTTCTTTCATGGCTCTCTTTCTGGCAGCATATTTCTTATAAGAGTTAGATTTGTAGTTTTTATAATACTCCATTTTATGGGGTTTTCCTATATTTCTCTTCTTTTTTACCATTGAATGGGAGGATGATTGATCAATAGCAAATTGTTTGCAGAACTCTCCTAATTGAGTTTTTTCTAACAACCTACGTTTTTTAATTGTTTTTGTATTTTTAGATCATTACAAAGAGATAAGACCTCTTCCATGCATTTTCCAATCAATTGACCATAGGAAAATAGATACCACTGGATCTGAGAATTTCTTGATTCCCTTCTTAGAATTCTTTTAATTTTTTCAGCAAAGAGAGAAGGAAGTCCATCAAGAAATCTGGCTTTCCAGAAACTGCTATTAGATTTTGGGATATCTAGAACTCTACTCAAGAAGACATCCTTGTACCACCTAAAGGAGGTAAGGGTAGGATATCTATGGTTTTTTAAGAGAGTCATAATATTCTTTAAATTGGTAGAATAACTACCAGTAAAATGTTTTAATACTGTTAATACTAAAGTATTAGGTTTATCTTCATTACCTTCTTGTTTAATGGAATTGAGGATTGAAGCTTTCTGGTCCTGGGTGAAATAATTATCCCATGAATCTTTAAGCTGAAAAGTAAAATTAGCAATGATCATTTGCACAATATGTGCATCTCTCTTGTTATTGCCTTTGGTGGCAGTGGCTTACATGATCATTTTAGGGCATGTTCTTAAAATTTGACTATCAGAACCACCATCGATGTTCCATTCAACTACTTGAGTACTCGAATAGGCAGTAGGGTCATTCCTATAAACATGTTCTTCAACCAAGACATCAATAAGTGTTAGTTTTGAGTAGTAATAACTATCTTAACCTATTCTGGGTTTCCAACTACTTTTCATAGTAGTAATTTGTTCTTTTTCTATATTTATCATTTTAATAGTAGAACTACTAGGTTTATCAATACCATAGTCCTGGGTGGTAATTTTTAATTCTTTGAATAGAGAAAACTTCTCTAAGATTTTCTAATGAAGAATCAAATTTTCTTTTCCAAGCTAATACCATCCATAGAAGGAGGTGGCTACATATTAGCTGGAACTTCCAGAGATTTTTCCTGTTGTGGTGTGCCGAAATATTTAATCTTCTGAGCCTATATAAGAGATCTCAGCCTATCATGTTTTTCATGTAAAATACTTATTTGTTCACCAATAAATTTTAGGTGTATATTTGTATGATTAGTTTTTTAAAATAAACTATTGATTGGATCAATTGTTGGGCCATTAAGAGTTTGATGTAAAGTTTTCATAAATTGTTGGGCTTGTAAATCATTGTTACTATTATCATTTTTTTTAGAGAAAATGGTTCATCTGGAGGATATAAACTTCGAAGAAATTTTTTGGAGTCTAAGTGCCATAGTCTCTCAATGACACTTGTATTAAGAAGGACATAGTCATCTACAAACCATCTAACAAAAACTTTGATAGCTTGTTCGATTTACAATTCTGAATAAAATTGTTCTCTAATAGAACACGTTTCTTCATGTGTACAGAAAGAAAAAAATCATTTTCTAAAAAGATCATAGTTTTTAATGTTAAAATCTTCCTTAATGGTCTGCCTAAGATCATATCCAGAAGAATAATTTAGAGTGGAAGGTGGAACTTTGTTCTAATCAATTTTCCCATTTTTTATCCATCTCTAAAATAATATGAATATCCCATTTGACTGGGTGATGGATCTGTTGGATCGGTTTTGATTCCTTGTGGAATTTGGTAATTACCAATTTTCATTTTATAAATTTCTTCTTCTTCTCAAGATCTCTCAGGAGGAGATGTGACATTATAGAAAATTTCATTGACTCGAGCTGTGGATTCTCTAGAAGTAGAACATCTAGAAATGTCTTCAAAAGGGGAAATATAATAATTAGAGAACATAGATCTTCCTATTTTAGGTATTTCTTTAGAAAACTCGAGATGCATATTTCCATCGGTAGTTTGAATTACCCGATTAATTTGTGTATTTGTCCTTGTTTTAACAGGGACAACTTTCTCAATTTTCTAGTCATCTGAATATTCAATTTCATCCCAACTAATAGGCCAGCAAGTAATAATTATGGACCGGTTAGCTCAGTTCGTTTCTATTAAAACCGTTTGTCTCTTTTTCTTTTCATCAATAATTTTTCAATTTGGATTCATGGTATCTAAGGCATGAAAGTATATTCGGTAATAGATAAATATAATCTCAATTTCAGGCATTTAATTATACCCTTGAGCTTGTACATATAATGTCAAAGCATGCAATATATTGGGATCAGATAAAGATATCGTCAAATTGGGTTTAATATCAAAATAAACTGGAACATAAGCCAAATTGGATTGCATAGCACCCATTAACGATTGTCTCCAACCTTAATTTCTAGCATCCCTAAG
This sequence comes from Rubia tinctorum, assembly GCA_032355605.1. NCBI lineage: Eukaryota > Viridiplantae > Streptophyta > Magnoliopsida > Gentianales > Rubiaceae > Rubia > Rubia tinctorum. Next base: position 8,882 of record JAULKM010142512.1, on the reverse strand, counting down.
GACTTCCATAAAACATTCGGGGAGACCTTCCATCGTTAAAGATTTAAAGGTAATTCGCACTAAACCAATATGTAAAAAATTGTAAAAAGGCTTTTGATATCTTTAAATATCAATATCAGAAAATAACTGAATATTTTTTTCTTGATTATCCATTAGGATGGCTTCTTCAATAGTTTTTATAATATGTCTATTTCTGAGGTTTTAAAATCCATAGTTATAATTTTTTTGTAGAAAGTGATGGAATTTTCCATTTATTCAGCTCATGAAACTGTTGTGGAAGTTCATATTCTTCCGATCTAGTATTCTTAACATTATGTTTATAATTTTGTTTTAAAATATTCATCCATCTGGTTAAATGATGAATGATACTATCTACAAATATATCTTGTCCCTATACATTTTGGTTTTCTTCTAGGTATATAGTATATATTATACCAGTGGAGAATTAGTCGCCCCAACGACACTACTAGAAATTGGTAATGGCCATACCGAGTATCAAAAGCTATCTTTGACACCGCCTCCTTTTTCCACCCGCAATTGGTAATATTCTTATCGTAGATCGATCATGGAAAATATTACTGTTCCTTGGTTTTGATCAAATGACTCCTCAAATAAAGGGTAAGAGTACTTATTTATAATTTTCACAATATTTTAAGCCTAGGTAGTCGATACACATCCGTAGAGAGCTATATTTCTCCTTTAAAACCATCACTGGGGCTTTCTAGGATGGTTTACTCAATTTGATGAACCCCTTAGTTAATTAATCCACAATTCATCAGTTCAACTCATGTAATTTTGGAAGCACCATGCGATAAGGGATTCGGGAAACAAACGCGGCTTCGAGCACCAAATCGATGGTAAAATCAATTTCTCTTTTCATAGGCAACCTTAAAAGTTCCTTAGAATATACCTCAAGGAAGTCCTAAACTACATGTATATCATCTTCGTTCAACTGATCTGCTGGTATTCATGATATAAGCCAATATTTTAGTTTCCCCTTGTAAATCATATTTCTAGCCTTAATGACAACAATCATTAATTAGTATGACCTCTTTCGTCTACGCATACTTTAGCATGTTGTTCCCCAGATCGGCATAGCCTAATTTCTTTCGTAAAAAAATTTAACTTGGCATGATTTTTAGCAAACAGGTTCATGATGATTATAACTTTGTATTCTTTTAATGGTAGGGTATCTAATTTCATGTTTAACACTACTAGTTAGGGTTTTAGTATTATTGGTGGGAGTACAAACTTCTAACTTATAGGGTAATTTCTCTATCTTATCTTTCATTTTTTTAAAAGAAAGGAAAAATTAGTAAATGAATGGGAGGCACAAGGTTCAGTCAGAACCTTAGCTAGTCTACCCATGATAGAAAGGGTTCTTTCAACGACACCGGTCACAACTAGGGTCTCATTGTTCTCCAAGGCATAAACATGAGCCTAAACATTTGGCCTATCAATTCCACTGGCTCCACCTTTAGGAACAAGTTTGGTCACCTGTGCCAATGACCTAGGTGTTGAGACGAGTACCTCGTCTGAGGCATTGGGTACTTTGATATCTTGTGCTTGGAATTCCTACATTTTATACATTTGTTGATCTTTTCAAGAAATCCTTCTCTTTGTGCCTTCATTTCTCACAGTATATGCTACAGACTCGAGGTGACTCTTTCTGACCACTACAAAAACCTGGACCACGTCACATGCTCCAAGGTTGGGGTACATTTTTAAATTGAAATTTAGAAAAATTAACTTGTCTTTCACCCGCATATCCTAGGACCTAGAACGTTCGAGTCCTTGTTTAAATATTATTTCAACTACTTCGTTATATGGTCTGCTGTTAAATCTTAACTGGTATGATAACCACATATGCAAATTGGGACCTATAAGTACTTTTTACAAATGTCATATACTACTAATATAGTAATTTTAGATATCATTTTCAACCAATCCTAGGTCTTTTGGAGGAGTCACATCCTCAATTCGTAATTTCATCCCAAAGTACATTGCCAATTTGATCAATTTTCTCTAGAGTTCTTTCAATGTGGTTCCAACCTTTCTCGCTAGGTTTCCTATAATGCTCTGCCATCTACCTACGCAGATCCTATGCCGGCGTTATGCACTAACTATGTCAAAGTTGGCATTTTTTTGTTAGAAACTTACTCGTTAGTTTAAGGCCTCTAGTGATTAATCTCTCTAGCTCCCTAACCAAGGCATATACTACCCAGTTAGGGTTGGACACTTTTTTGATGTTTTGGTTAAGCTTTATATGAATATAGATTTACTACATTTAATTTTCTAATCTTATTGTCTTGTTTATTGTATTATTTTGGGGGTTCAAATTTTATTATTAGTATTTAGGATTTTTCAATTTAAAATGAGAATATGATTCGAGCTCTGGACTGGCCATCCCCAAGCGATTCAAATGTTTTCTAGGTTCAGAAGAAAGGTAACTTCCTTAATTAACTTTTTCTTTAAGTAATTCACCCATTTATCCAATAATATCTAAAGAACGGTTTTCATACAAATTCTCTTCTTTACTTAGTTTGGACAGTGTAATTTTATATTAAAAAATCTAAAGGCTCTTCCTATGGGGTGACGATGAACGGTTTTACTCCTAGCCGCATCCTCTTAACAGGTTCCCTAAAGTTATCACCTAAAATATTGCCTATATTTCTTATGTTAACTAAGAATGATTGTTTATTTGAACATCTAAGGCTAATCCCGGATCAAACAAAATTAGTGTTTGTATATATTTAAGTTTAGGTGGAGTCGTTTACTAAGGTATTTTTCGAGTTAGCCTTTACTTAATTTGGGAAGCTCGAATACCATATATGTAACACCCTAGTTCTACGACCAATTTGCTTTGTGCAAGGGTCGTGTAAGACCTAGCGTGTTACCAAGAATCCAATGGGTCATATTAGTTATATGTAGTAACAAGCAATACAGATTATGTGTAAGAAATTTTAGAAATATAAAAATTAACTTACTATAACAGTGAAAGTCTTTATACAAGTATTTTACAGGGGTTTTCACCCGCCCTCTCCCGTCGCTTTAACAAACACACAATCCTTTTTCACGGGAGAATGCACTCACTAATTTGAGAGGAATATTTGTTCATAGATAGAGATTTATATTGTTGCTTCCGTTCCTACTACTATACTACCGATGGGTTAAATAGTGGCAAGACCGAGGTCGTCCACAGAAATGTTAGGAATCTAAGAGTCAAGTGAACATAGCAGCGGTCAGATCACCAATCCAATCACGTGTAAGGAATAGCTAGTTTTGCTAAAACAGGCTTGGGGGTGGGGCGGGGTTAATTAACAAATATTGGCATGCAAGTTACAGGATAATAAATATAAACTTGCACTCAGGGACTATTTACGTAAAATGATCGGTGTTGTCTCGATCCTTAATTCAAACACATACAAGATATACAAGCCTATTCCAGTGTTTATGACATGTGGTGTGGTCTATGATCAACACTTCCTTATACTTGTCACGTAGGGTGCACATGTAATCTTCCACTGACCGCCTCCATAATTAGGGGAGTGCAAGAACGGTCCCGCCTGCTATGCTGATCTGAATATCCCCCGTACTATTACGTCACGAGATCTACACCAAGAATTTTCCTCCCTAGTCCTAAAAAAGAAATGGGGGTGAGTACCTTATCATGGCTCTAGGGTTGCAAAACGCTAACCATAGTTTGCTACTAAGTCTATCTCTATCTTTAATCTTTTAAGACAATTTTTTTGCTTAGACTTGTGTATGGTTGACGGTAATGTTGACTCAGAAACCCACATGCGCACACCTATATGGTTCCAGACTATCGTTACCCTAAGTGCATCTAGGTTTTCTTCCCCGGGGGGATTTCAATAATTCCGCCAAAATGAAAGTAGACAATGGTGTGTGCCCATCTTAGGGTGACAATCATGCAGTTATTAAGAACATAAAGAACAAGCCAACATAATAATCATGAACACATGGTAATAGGTAAATATAAGGAATCTCACAAAAAAAACCAAATCATGAATAAAAATACAAACCCCAAGTTAGTAACTGCTCCCTAAGCATTAAACCCAAATATTTCATTGGATTCAATATCTTTGGGCAAAAGAAAAATAAAGAGAATAAGAGAAAAAAAATTTAGAGAGAAGGAAGAGCTCATTTCTTTCTCTACCCTACTCTTAAGAGTCTAAAATGAGCATAAACTTAAACCCTAGTATACATAGATTGGTATATGTAGTAGTAGGGAATTGGGCCTTCAAAAAGGTCGAAGACAGGCCAAAAAACCCTAGCAGCCACAATTGATTTAGCTAGAGGAACGACTCTGTTCCAAGAACGGTTTAAAGCTGCCCAATGACCAACCCTTTCCCATTCGCAGCCGACAACGTTGCACCAAAGGTGAACGAAGGTAAGTTTTTTCCCCAAATTTGATAGTGGTTTTTCCAGCTTTGATAGACTCCTTCAGTTCCCCATTTCACAATTTTACAATATTCACAATGCATGAGCTACTGTGTTTTTAGATTTTGGGTTTATTGAATTTGGTTTGGGACTTGTTCAAAAATTATTGTCTAGGGCTAGGGTTTTCGTAACTGTTGTGACACTCATTCTTGATACTTATTAGTGGCATATTACTTTTTTGTGTTTTGATGTTGATGTAAGTTTAGATGTTAGGTGTTTTATGTCCATTTGTATCCCATTCACACTGTATTTCATCGTAGCCGATGTATTATGTGAAATGTCACAAATTCATACACATGAATATGCGACTTCGCATCGAACACATCAGCTTTGCTGAAACAACTATAACATGAATGCGACTTTAGGATTTACATATGCATCAGCTAGGTTCCTCCATGTTGAACTAATTGTTCCAAGTTCACGTTTTCAATGGATGGCTTGAATGAAGCAAAACCAAGAGGTTTAGGGAAAACACCCTGGAAGAAGGTTCATCACGCACTAAGAAGATGAACAAAATGCCCACCCCTCTACCACCAATGTTGGATGACATACACTTCATAAATTAGGAGGCACAAAAGCGTTACGAAAAGATTCTGGGCAGCATGATAAAGTAGGTCAGGGTGATGAAGCCCAAGGACGTAACTCGATCCCACCTCAATATTTTTCCTTGAACCATTTAAACCTTTGGGAATGAAGGGTTTGATATGCTTGGATAGAACGACGTTTGATATAAAGGTCAAGGAGTTCTACGCCAATTTTGCTCAGCAATCTACAAACAACTACCGTACAAGAGTGAACAAGGTGGGCGTGGAGATGACGACAAAGCTCATCAATCAAGTGATGGGTGAACAGTCGGTGTGGAGAATCGCCAAGAGGTTAAGACTCTACGGCTGTACTACATGGACAATTAGTGGGAGGTCATCGCCATACCCCTCAAATATACAATTTATAAGCCCTAATTTCTTCCTAACTACAACTAAGTCGATAATGGCAAGTGAGGGTCTTCCAAGAAGAAGAAGGATTTTCCTAAGGGTATATACATATAAGGGTCACATATAAGGGTAAATACTAGCCTACATATATATACACACACACATACATATATATATATGGATATATAAGAAAGCATGTAAAGGGGGGGGGGGTGGTTGGTTTTCTAAGTTATTAATTGAAAGACAACACAATTATCAAAGTAAACTAATTATGCTATCATGGAACAAGCTACTAAAAAGATGGTAAAATAAGAATTAATAAAGTCTTGGGGGCAATTGATTCCCTCTTCCAAACCTCTTATAGATCCTAGACTCATTCACTCATTCATTCACATTAATTGAACATGGGGAATGTTATCACTTCCATTTGAAGATCAACATTCAATTTTTTTAGTTATTAATTTGCAAAGACGTTCTACGACAATTTTCAAACCTCATTGATAAGCACTTTAGAAAAATAACGCCTAAAGGTATTGAATTAATGGCATTATATACTAAGAACCATAAAATTTGATAACAACTACAACCATTAAACCAAATGGCTAGCCATTTAACCAAACAAAGTATTTATTAGACTAAACCTAGAACAAGCAACATTCAAGATTCAATCTTTCTTTGCTACCTTAGAACAAATATGATAACAAACAACATTAATTTACTCATCTAGCAAGATTAACATTATTTACCCACAAGAAATTCTAATTCCATGTTTTTGGATTTTCATGCCAAAGGTTAGATGAAATTGTACACTTTCCTAACACTTCTAGCACTTAATCATACAAACATTTCATATTCTCAAACAACCTATAACATAATTGAAGCAATCATGAACATACATAGCACAATAAATGCTTCACGACAAAAGCTCATGAAAGAGTAAAAAGAGTCTCACTACATTGGTTTGGAAGCTTCAATCCATTGCTCCCAAGTGATAAGTTTAGCTAACAAAAATCATACTAACATTCATTGACAAATTCATACATAAACAAAGAGAAAAAGATGAACATAAATGAAGAACTAGGGTTTGAGGGAGGTGATTTTTGGCCAGGAGAAAGGTTTATAATGAAGATAAGATAAGGTTTATAAAGAGTCAAAAGGGGAGCAGGATGCGCGGGGTGCGCGGGCTGAAACGCCCGGCTAGGCACGCATGAGGCCCCAGCGGGTGGGTGGTCACCATCACGGGCTTTCCGCTATTTTTTTGTGCTGGGGCTGTTTCCCTAGGATCACGGTTGAGCACCCAGACCGCGCACCCAGTCTTCTTCACCCGCCGGTCTTCGCGTCGGTCGACCAACCTTCCTTCTTCAAATCCGGACTTTTCTTCTACCAAATTGTATTGGCCTTCACTTCTAAACCCTTTATTTTCCTTTTGAATCTTCATTCTTGAATCTTACATCATGAACATGATCCTAAAAAACCTTCCAAAAACACCTTAAACTAGAGATTTAGGATATAATGCCTAAATCCTCATCCTAACTTTCTTACCAAGAAAGCATCCATTATTCTTACATAAAAGCTTAGTCTATTACAAATATGAGTTTCAAATGTTCTAAAAAGGGATGAGCACATCACTTATAAGGATACAATTCCATTAGATTCAAAGTAGGTTAAGAAAATAAGGATTTAGACATGAAAAATCGAAAAAGGTCATCGAAACCTAAACCTACCTAAATCTAGCAATCTTCTAACAAAATGATGACGTAAGAGATGCTAAATGCTTCGAAAAATACATGCATTTGGCATCTAATCAAATATCTTAAAGGCTATAAATCTCTAATTAATTGAAATTTTTAATAACATCGTGAATCCACGTGTGTGTTCGTGAATTTTTTTCTTTTTGAAACCACGTCTCTTCATGAATTTCACGGTGTTTATTAGTTTATTACTTCTTCTTTTCAAAATATAAATAAATTACTTGGCAAGATATTGATGAGTGTGTCCAAAAATAAAAACTCAAATTATTCTTGGTCATTGATCGTGAGCACACATTATGCACACACATATGATCATTTATTTTTAAATCATATTAATAACAGACAAGGGGATTCATTAAGAAAGTAGCGACGGCGTTGTTTAGGCTCACAATTTGAAGTTAGTCAAAGTTAACTCGATTCATTTAATTACACATATTGTATTGATCAATTCATTTATTTTGTGAAGAAATATAAATCGTGCATGTTTATGAAATTCGTAAGTGAGGCAAAGTTGAATCTTTTGGTATCTCTATATTTCAGAGGTACAAAAGTGATACGTGGCTTGAAATACACATAAAACATATCAAAGATTCGTTTAAGAGGAACACAAAAAAACTACTAATGATAGTCTTGTCAAAGAGTTTTAAGTGTTGGAAACACAATTAGAAGGTGAGAAGAAATGTATGAATAAATTTTGAGCCAATAATAATAATTATCACCGATGGGAAGCTCTTGTGGAAGAGTTGTGATGGGAAACTGATTGAGCAACTCAAGTTTGCCTTAGAACTGCTTCGCAAGGATTTACAACTAATTTAAAATATGTTTCTCCGAAACATGTGGATTGTAATATTTTTCCAAGTCATCTCACCCCGGCTTTGAATTTTAGCATTAATAATATAATCAATTTAGTGCAAATGAATTCATTTATCCATTTAACCAAAATCAGTTGAGTGTAAGTATTAGTTATTAAAATAAGGGTAAGGTGGTCTTATGGGTGATTTAAATTTTAAAAAATTACGCATAACTCTCTCAAACTATATTTGGTAAAGTTAGTGAACTTAAAATTTCCCGAAAGATATACAAATACACTATTCATTAGGTTATTATAAACAATTAGTAGGTCAATAATGACATGAAATCTAAATATGTAAAACCAATATGTTTAAATCAAGTCAAATTGAGTTAATTTGAATGAAAACATTCAAGTGTTTAATGTTATCATAGAAGTCGGTGCATGCTTGTGTGTTTAATTTTTTTAAATCCTTGCCACTTAATTAATTACAATGTATCCAAAATTCGTACTTCATATATATTTTTTATAAACATTAACTAGGATAAAGATTGATGGTTGTTGCATAGAAATGCCTTTAAATTATTCTTGGTCAACGACCATACATGAGCACATACAGCGCACAAAGTCAACGCATGATATTGAACTAATACCATTTTACAAAGAAATGAGGGGGCTTATTAATATATGGAAATACTAACGTTCGTTTAAGTTCACAGTTTGTTATTTGGCCCTATTTGGCCCTATTATTTAGGGCTTATGAATTCATTACCCTTTTCCCTTGTCTTTATTTTTGTCTTTACTTGGTCACAACCTCATCATTTCCATCCCTTCCTTTCCTCATTTAACCCAATGCCTGCATTGGTCTCTATTAATGCCGACATCGTTGTATAACATAGCTCAAATGCCATCTTGCACATATGCTCCCATCGAATATTCCATGTTTCC
>JAULKM010142502.1:0-17838 GCA_032355605.1 Rubia tinctorum | reverse complement strand
CACTCTCTATTAAGGAGACACTTCTTATTTAAGGAGCCGGTACTTCTTTCTTTGTGCAAATACCAACCAATGAATGATTTACACTTTGAAAATGCATTTTTGTGTTTTTCTTGCTGAAAAGCTTCTAACGATAACAATTTTTTCCCTTATAAATACATAAACACATCCTTTTTTCATTATAAATACATATACACATCCAATCTGATAGACATTCATCCTATAATAAACATTTATGTGATGTTAAAAAAAATATTATGATGATGTTATTAATATAGATCATTCCTAATCATTTAAATTTTTGTATAATTTTTTTTGGATGAAAGAATAAACATTTGATTTTATATTTATATAATCAATACAACATAAAATTTAATTCGTATGATATTGGTATTTTATGAATAAAAATGTAAATATTTTTAGAGATGATGATGTGGGAAGTGGTTCTCAAATATCATTTCACTGTTGGTAGTTGATTTTTACCTATTTTTTATCAAATTTGATGATGTGACACTTAAAAAGTGATCTTTAACTCCACTACCATTGTTTATGCTCCACTACCTATTCAAATATCATTTTATTGTTGGTGTTGGTTTTGCCATTGTGCACGCGTAGGCAAATGTTGAATACTCCATTTGTCCCAACTAATTTTACAAAGAATCTTTTATTAATAAAAAAATATCGAACTTTGATCACATATTTGAATAGGTATATGAATGATAATTTTATCTTATGAGATCTAGTTAAATTCGTCGTAATATGTAGTTTTTAAATATCAATTTTTTATTTATCGTTATTATTTGTAACTACACATATTTACAGCAAAACATGTTTATCGGAGACGATTATGTGCAGAATGGGACAACGGAAGTATGTAAAGTTTTAAGGCAGAACACCTGTACTACATTTACTAATAGATATATATATATATTTTTTTTGATTAAATAACGTTGCGATTGATTAATTAATGAAAAAGGATTACTCTTCCAATTATTTAGAGAGAAATGGTAAGAAGGGCCCACCTCCTGCAGCAAAGATTCGAGTCCAGGCTTAGCCAGGTCGGAGCGAAGTGCCTCCAGGATATCAGCCTCGTGAAACTCCGCCAGTTTCAACAGCGATTTCAACTGCGACCTTCTCCACTCCACGCTTCTCGTTTTCCCGCTCCCGAAGCTCCCTCTCACTTCACTCACCACCGCCGCCGCATCCAAATACGCCGCCGCCATGCCGCCAAACTAGGCCGTGAAGATTAACCCAAGACTTTTCTGTATCTTCAATATATACCCAACTAGGCCGGCCGCTGTCTATTCGTGTGTCTGTATGCGTTACTGCGTATGTGTGTATATGAACCAACCGAATCAAACAGTGAGTTTGGCGGAAGAGTCTTGCGTGTGTGAAACAGTGAGCTAAAAGACGAGATCTTTTTCTTCGGTCACGGATAGAGAGAGGCCATCAAAATGGCAGAGTGAAAGTAAACGCGTCGTCGGCTAAGAGAGGGTATCTTATTTATTGGGTTTGCGGATTTTATGGGGGAACCTTCAATTCGAGGTCCATACGAGGGCATATAGGATTGGGTATATGATGTATTTGTATTTTTATAAAAGGATATATACCAACATAAGCCTACCTATTTGAGTAAGTGTGAATATAAGTCTCACATAATTTTTTGTGCAAGAATAACCCAAACTAATTGATGAAAGTGCCAATATAATTCTAAGACACCATTTTCGGCGTTGAGCGCACATAAAATAACTAAATTAAATACCCTTTGACCTAAAACCTATAAATGTTAGGACAATTTTGCCCTCAAGACCACCACCTCCACCAATTTGCCGCAGCCATTACCTCCCCCTGCGGCCAGCACTGCCACTACTCCTAGCCCCACCATCGTGAAACCAATCCAGCCGTCACTCTCAACCCCGTCCCGCCGCCACCACCCTCACCCCATCCCTACCACTGTGAAACCCAATCCCGTCGCCACCCACACCTCAAGCCTCACCTTCGTGAAACCCTAGCCCGCCTCACCACCTTGACCAGAACCACTGACTTCACTGACAACCCATTTTCAGGAGGATTAAGAGAACAAGAACACGATGATCCTTTTCCAGTCTAGCTCTATGCTTAAGCTCATTAACATTTGTTACTCGTGGTTTTTTCCCACCCACCTTCCATCGCAGTCGTGCATGACTTGTATGTTTCCCCTGATAGATGTAAAGGAATTACTGAATGGCTTATCTGAAGCCTCTTAAATGCTGAACTTTCAATTAACATCACCAATATGTTCGTCAAAATGCCCAACTGGGAAAAATAGCATAGATTTATAATCAAGATGTTTTGAAGACGAGTAACATCAATAATTCAAAACTCCATCAAAACCCTCAATGCGTATTGCACGTAGTTCGGCGGAGCTGAGTCCGGTGGCAAGCAGAAGATAATAAAAGGAGGAAGAGAAGAAAGAAGAATAGGGTTTGGGGTCATAATTGTAATTTCTGTCTTTTTTAAAAAAAATCTAGAGGGGTAAAATTATCTTTGTAATCAAAACTAACATTAAACTTCCGGAATGGGTAAAATTTCATTTGCATCAACTATCTAGGTTTACATTTGCACTTTCAATTATAAAAAAAGTTATATTGACACTTATGTGAAGTAGGTAGGGTTATAAAAACATTTTTTCTCTTTTTATAATAAAGAACAACTAGTTAATTCTTCGGCAAATGTCTCATCATGTTGATTAGACTGATAGTTATTGATGTGGTAAATACCTTCAATTGGTTATATAACAACCATATTTTTATAAATATAACGTATAGACAACTAAATTACATATAAACACCATACACTACAGATAAGACAAATTTAGGAAGCACTATCATTTGAATTTATTGAAATCCAGTGAAACCTTGAAACTCCATCCATTTAAATAGTCGGGGATGCCCTCAAAAGAACATCCAACTGATGCACCACCATTGAACCACCACCACCAAAGCTGGAATCACCACAATTGCACATTCATAGACCACCTGCAAGTTGCAAAATCATAGCGGGGACCATCGACACGATCCCTCAACGCTGGGTAATTCCTAGCAAGAAATTTCTCTAATATTCACAATTCTTGTTAGGGGTGTGATTAGAAACTTTGACCTCTCTGTTATAGAGAGGGTGGATTAATCACCAAACTAAGACCCAATTTACTATAATGTGGTTTGTGTTAGATCGCAACTTCTTATAAGTTATCTGAAATTGATTTGGGAAAATAATTTAACTATTAATTAATTATTTGTATTGTATTTGGAATAGAGTTAATATCCGGTGTAGCTGCCTTAGGTCTTATATATAGTTATTCCTATCCATTCGGACCATGGGATTATAGTAATATTGCTATTAAATCACTTAAATAGTGTATGATCATCATTTGTGGAGTCCACAAGTTATGGAAATCATGTGGTTGTGATCCAGGGAATCACCAAATCATGATGTTCAAGGGTATAAAAGCACAACTTCTGACGATACATGAATATGCTGTCTTTTTAACACAACTGACACTCACTTTTGTTTTGTTTTGTTGGTGGTTGGCCAGGAAATTAGATGTATTACCGAATAGGGGTTAAAATCACCTTGTGTGATTATTCATCCAATTTCCACATTCTACAAGTTTTAGTTACCTAGTTTGTTTTTCTTCATAATTGGATCAAGATTAGAAGATTTTTGTGTGTTTAATAGAGATCAAACCATCAAATAAGACCATTCACAATAATGGTAGTAGATTTCAAGACATTCGCGAGAATAGTAGTAGATTAAAAGATCACTAATCTAGTGGTAGGAGATCACTTGAAGTAGGAAGAGAGAATAGAAGAAGCTAAGCAAGAAAAGAAAAAATGGCAAATTGCAAGCCAAGAGCACGACTCGTGCCAACTAGCACGGATCTTATATTTTAAAAATAAGACAAGGATGGACTCAAGCCCAGAGCACGGACCGTGTGCAATACGGCACAATCTGTATTTTTCAGAAGACAATAAATGCCTTGAAATTAGATCTTAGGGAACATATTGTGCAATTATGCACAGTCTGTATTTTTTAGAAGTTTCAGAAGGCAAAATCCAAGGCCCTGGGAACATATGGTACAATTATGCACGGTCTATACATGACACCTTGAGCACAAGCCGTATTTGATGGCACAATTCGTGCCAGACACCTTGACTAGGGTTTTAGGAGTGACTTTTTCTTTCTCTCCCTTTTCAACTATAAGGCAACCTTTTATCCAATATATATGGAGGCGAACTACTAGGCAAAAACCCAGTTCTCTTCATTTATTTGCTCATTTATTACTCCTAGTTTAACATGTTTAATCCATAATTTGTTATGAGTTTTGTTAGATTAGACTAGATTGGCACTTAGAAGCGTTTGTTAAACATATTTAGTGTGTAATTTGTGAGATTCTAGATTCCTCCAATTTAATGACTTGATTATCATTATTGCTTGTGTTCATTGCTCTGATTATTACATGATTAAGGTTAGGATTTACGACTAATTGTGATTATGCCATGATTTGGCATTGAGGTTAGAAATGAACCCGTGAAGATTTAGTCTTTTTATTGATATGGTAATTGGTCAATGTGAATGTTGTGTTTAGGAGTCACAACTAGGCATGATTGTTGAACGCAGTTAGTCTCCTATGATTTCAATACCCCCACAATGCGTGATTAAGCATTATAATATGACATACTTGTATAATGTAAATATGAATATAGGATCAAGTTGAATTGCTAAACATGTGAAATAAATGCCCCAAAGTCTCCTTCATTACCTTTACTCTCATTTAGTACTTTTGCATATTAGCTAGCTTTACATTATTCTTATACTTGTAGTTGTTAGATTTGCACTAAAACAACCCCCCTAAAACAACCCCCCTAATGCTTAGAGCATGCACTTGGTGATGTTTGTTATGTTGTTTGCTATGTAAATTATCTTTTAAACTTCTTTTTCCTTATGGACGATTCCGACTTACCTTTATCTACTCTTTAGTAGTTAGTAGTTATATGTTAGCAACATATAAATTCTATCTTTGATAGGCGCGTCGGTATTTGACGATGTCGGTGCCCGTCACCTTCAAGGGCCCTATGGTATGTGGATTTACAAAAATGTCCCTCTAGACGCTATTAACAACCAGTAAGATTTATTTTATTTTTTTAAATGAGACTTGGAATGGAAAATTTTGAAGTGTTCTTCTTTTGATGGGATCGTTACTCAAAGGAAAATAATTTGTTATATCATTGTGTGAAAGTTTTTGGTTTGAGAAAATAGCTCACATGTTAGAGAGGATCGTTCATACTTAACTAGTATCTCGCTTGTAATTTGGGTATATTTGAATTTGAAATTGTGCAAGATTTCAATGATTAGCATATCGCTTATGGTGTATCTTTCCTATTTCACGTTTGATTTCTACGATCTCATAATTCTTGTGATGACTTGTAGAACGTTTCGATTTCTATATCTTAGTACATTGTCAATCTTTCAAAGGTAATAATGATGTTGAAACTACCCATACCATATTAACGATTTGACTTTAGAGTTTTACACCAAGAATATGATCTTGATGAAAGTAGGATGCAAAAAGTTGAATCCAACTTGTCCATTATTCGTAACCAGATGGTCAATTTATGAGAAAATATTCCGCCAACATTCTTTTTGGCTTCCCAAGTGTCTGGTAAACCAACAACAATAATTACGGTCATTCCAACTTCCAATACCATGAATGGGAAGCTCACTCTCCGGCCTTTTTGATCTTATATGAGACTGGGATTTTATGAACCATCACTTGAAGAGTCCAATACATGCTTATAAATAAAGTGTTTTCTTCATTTTTCACAAAACACCTTCCAATATAATTTTCTCCTACAAAAGTTTATTCTTTCCCACTTTTCCTTCCACAAACTCCTTAGCTTTTTTAAAGAAACCCTTACACATATGTAAAAATTTGTAGGATGTCAGTATCCCTCTTCTTCCAAGATCAACTTCCAAGGTTTTTCAATATTCCTTTGTTAGATTTCAAGAAATATAAAAAAAAACTAGTTTGCCATGAGGCAAAGCACTATAAACATGTTGTGTAGTATTAGGAAGGTCCTCATTGTATTGAAAGGAGATGCATTTCTTCAAAAGATAATCCTCGTCCATCTAAAACAAAATCAACTTATAAGGGATGAAACAAATGGAACAATCAAGCGAATCTCCTTTCTCCTCCATTCAGGGTTGCCTATGTCGCAAATAATGGTACGACTGGTGTAGCTATTGCGGTTGTGGCAGATGTTTACAATCTACGTCATAGATATTTAACCCGGGTAGGTATGAAAGAGGAAGTTGGATTCTCTAATATGATCTTAATAGGTGACCTCCAATGCACATAGCTCAAGTTTCGAACATGAAAAGAGATAGATTGAGGATTCTCATCGTCGATATTCCAATCCCCCAATTTTAGAACTAAGACCAACTTAGCCTTTTCTTCTCCAATGGAGACATCTCATAGTTTTCCTCATCCATTAAGCTCAAGTGTATCTTTTATTAGTTCATATAGTAAACATAGTTCACAAAATAGGATTTTATTTTCTAGTAATCTTTGTAACTTGTCAAACTTTCAAACTTTTTGGATTGTTAGATTTTGAACTGTCGAACTGTAATATAAGCTACAACCACTTGCTTTATAATACTTTATGCCAACGTTTGAGCACATGTGATATTTTAAATCAATGTGTGATCACTAAGTTGATTACTTAAATGTATTATTGATATGCTCACTTTATACCCTATTTTTAGCACATTTGATACTCATATCTATAGTAGATTGTAGGTTTTGCTTTATGGAATTTAATACTTTACCGATTAGAGAATTTTGACCACATTGCAGCATTTTGTATCCCGACTCCATAAATTGTGAAGTGTTTGATGTTTAGACGATTCCTTGCATTTTCGGGTCGAGTATTTAAGCTTGGACTTCAAGCAAAGACCACATCATCAGAAAAAGGTCACTAGTAAAAGTGGTAGAAGAAAGAAGTCTACTTCCAAAGTGGTAGAAGAAGGATTTTGTAGAAGATTGAATAAAAGGAAAATAAGTTAGCTAAGTAGCATTGAAGACCTCAACTCGTGGACCGTGTGAAAATGCAGTATCTGTGAATTCCAGTAAGGCTGCTTAGAATGAAAGAGGCTCCAGCTCGCGAGCCGTGCAATGTCCACAGTTCTTGATGCTCGGTTCATGCCTAAGGGTTGAAATCACCATCTAACTCATGGACCGTGCCCATATGCATAGTCTGTGATGCTCAGTTTGAAGTCTAGGAGCATAAATCATTTCTAGCTCACAAACCATGCAAATGTTCCTTGGTTTACGAACTATGTAAATATGCTTCCAAGAATCACTTCCAACTCACACAATCTGCGATGACCAACTTATCCCCTAGTTGACTACAACCTTCTAGCCCACTTTTTCTCTCTCTTAGAAATATACCCTTTTATCCAAAGGATAGAAGTTCATACCCGAGGGAAAACCCTATTTCTACATGTATTTATCTTCATTTATTACAATTTTCTTATAGATAATCATATTTTTGTTGTGGTTTTGTTAATCTAGGCTAGATTAGTGCTTGGGAGCAATTGATAATCATGTTCAACATGAAATTGTTAGATTTTGACTTGTTCTACCTTTTTCTATTGATTATAAATTTTGTTCATGTGTATTGTTTTTGGTTGATGCAATATTAGGATAAGGATGACAAATAATTGTGATTTTTAATTGATTAGGTGCTAGGCCTGCGAATGAACCCGAAAGATTTCGTCGTTTTATCTGTTTGGTCAATGATTGATGTAAGATTATAATTAGGGTGACAACTAGTTGTAACTGTCATTTTATTGGCTTGATTATGTTTTAGGATGCTGATGATTTTATCTTAGTTACCGGTGTAAGGTTCTTACTAGGGGACAACTAGTTGTGATTATCATAATGATTGGATTGCATGGAGTCTAATTATAAACTCAGAGGGTTCTTTGTTTTCATAAATGTAGCCACTAGGAACAACCAATAGTAGAAGTTAATAGAGTACGCAATTGAGTCATTGGGTGTTTCAATTTGGTCTAGAATCATCTAGAACGAATCATGTTGGGTCCACATGTCTAGTGTTACCCATGAGGTCAGTCTATTGACGGGGTTGCGTGTAAATTGACCCGGGGGTAACAGTTATTGTGTGACGTGTCTATGTGCACTCTAACTATTCTAGTGAGAGGTGAGAGGAATCGAGTCAAGAGAATCTTTGTGAGACAAACACTCTAATTTCTGATTGAGACATCAGAGTAGAACAATAAATCAATGACCAATGGATAATGGATAATATAAGCATGTAAACCAATTTCCCCCAAGCTTTACTAGAATCTTATTTCGTAACTCTTGTGATGTTTCTATGATGAGTAGGTCTCCTGACTGGTGGACTATCTATAAGTTATGGTCATGCCACTATATTTTTTAACTTATACACTGCATTTGTTAAATTGCAGACTAAATTTGAACATTCCAAAATGTATTTTTTTATATCATGTATTTTTTATATTTTTTACAATCAAATACAAATTATTACTTTTTTTAAACTTATATTATGCTACATTTTATTTTATAAATGATAATTTTTAAGGTAAAAAGTCAGGGGGTTTGTCCATAAGCTTATTGACAAACCACCTTTCATGTGACTTTCTCTTCTATGATAGTGTAGTTTTTTCCTTTATATCTTGAGTAGTTGTTAGTTAAAGAGTTTTCAAACCAAATCCCCATCATCCCTCGCTTACAACATGCACTAGGTGGCCCTAGTGTGTGCACTATCATACGTTTAAGCGTTCAATATGATCCATTTTTTCCTAGGAATGACCCTACTTGCCACTACCTACTCTCTAGTAGTTAGTCACATCTGGGTAGAGATATTATATTTAGTTGCTTCAGTAGCAAGCAACAGTTTCAGGACCACAAAATTTTGGCATCGCAGCCTGTGAAAAGGCATATTTTGTTGAGTGTTAGCATATTTGTTTTGTATTTATATTTGTTTGTTCTTGTTTTAGTGTTTCTTATTTTTTGGTAGGACGCAATTCCTTTGTTATTGGTTTATGGTACGTAGTCGTTCTAAAAACCGAGAACCTTTACAATACGACTCTAAACTTGTAGGTACTCTTCGTAGGTTATGGAGACAAACTATAGAACCAATCCCCCAAACATCTCAAAACCAACCTCAACAAACTCAACCACCAATGGAGAAGGATAATCAAACATTAAGAGAGCTTATAAGTTCCAATCTCATTGTGCATTATATTCTTTTCTCCACTGGCGAAGGTGACTTGCAAGCTCAAGTCGGGAATGATCCATTGTCTCCCCATGTTTGATGGGATGAATGAAGAATATTTGAATAAGTACTTTTCAAGGTTCCAATTGGTATGCACCAATATGAAGCCTAATGGATTTTCGGTGGAAGAATTTAGCTTGAGGGCATTTCATTTCTCCCTAAAGCATGCAGCCAAGGGTTGGGTTTACTATCTTCCCCCGATTGCAATATCATGTGTTTCTACATGAAGACGAAGTTCTTATAGAAGTTTTTTCCGGCATCCAAATTCGTCAGGCTTAAGAAGGATTGTGTATTATCTTAGAATGCCATAATGAGACCTTATATAAATATTGGGAGAGGTTGAAGAAGGTGCTGGCTAGTTTCTCTTATTATCCTTACATGGAAGGCAACCTTCTGCATTATTTCTATGATGGATTGTCCAATAAGAATAAAAGGATAGTCAAGTTGCATGCAATGAGCCAATTGATTTCAAAAGCCTTAATGATGCTTTGGCATTGTTTGAGGTGATGGCGAATGGAACTCGCCAATTTACCGCAAGGTCAAGGATGAGAGGACAAGAAGCTTCTTACTCTAGATCCCCCGAGCTCGAGGAATAACTCCAAGAATTA
Source organism: Rubia tinctorum (assembly GCA_032355605.1). NCBI lineage: Eukaryota > Viridiplantae > Streptophyta > Magnoliopsida > Gentianales > Rubiaceae > Rubia > Rubia tinctorum. Next base: position 7,874 of record JAULKM010142502.1, on the reverse strand, counting down.
GTGTCAATGATGAAGGAGTTCATAAAAGAGATGATGCACCAAGTTATATCTTGTATCATTTATTCCTCAGACTACTCTAATGATGCTTACACGGAACTACAAGAGGATGATCATGAGGAAGTGAAAGCCATGGACTTCCAAGGAGGTAAAAAAATTAACAAAAATAGAGAAATCAAGGTGGCCAAGGAGGTCAAGGGCTCCAAAATGACCAAGGATTCCAACAAGGATAAGGATATGACAAGAAGTATGACCCGTACTCCAAGACGTACAACCCCTATTGGAGATACCATTAGAACTTTTGATGGAGGGATGATCAAGATGATAGACTTGATCAAGATGATAGACCTAACTATAACGGTAGTCAAAACTACAACTGGGAACCTCCATAAGGCTACCCAAGAGATCAAGATCCTTCAAGCTCTTAAGGAAGAGTTTCCAACTCGGCACGTGATAAACTTATGCAAGCTATGTCAAATATGAGCAAGAGAAATGAGTCGTTCGCTGCTCAGACTCAAAGATACCTAAAGAACTTAGAGGTTCAAGCCTTTGCAACCATCAAGAACTTGGAGGTCCAAGTGAGCTAACTATAATTCTCGGTGAACTGCTTGGAAGCTAAGAAATCAACTTAACTTGCATCACAATCAGAAATAAACCCAAGGAAAAATGTTAGTACCATCAGTTTGAGGAATGGAAATAATATGCCAAAATCATTAAGGAAATATGCACCCTTAGGTGATAAGGGTCAAAGCCCAAACTTTCCTTTGGGTAAACGCTTAACCACTATCTCGCGCTTTGGCCTGAGGTTATATTAGACTGCTTGCTCGGCTGAAGCATAGTCATTCATCAAAAGTTCCCCTAGTTTTAATATATTCCTATAATGTCTTCTTCATCTCAGGTACAATTATGGTATATAAAATATATGACGATTCTATTATGGTAAGACAACTATTTATATAATAAAAATAAATGTTCACCCTAGTGTGGTTGGGCTATCTCTCGAACAAAACCCTATAAATACCAAGGTATTCCTTCATCCTATTTGGCTTTACAATTAGAGTTTCTTCCCTCAGCTCTCTCAGGGAGTTTGTTTTGCAGGAGATGTTTAACGAATCAAGGTTCAAATATTATGACTGCAATTCGACACACATCAATTGGCATCTCCCGGTGGGACCCAAATATCTATAATTGATTATCTTGTTCAATAACGCCCATGGATGGAGTCATTCATGGAAAACCACAGGCAATGGATTTCACCCTTCGTAAGCCATAGGTGTAGTGTTAGCCCCAAGCACATCGATTGCAGTGTGGGGGAAACAACTCATCCTTTACCATGAGTCGTTATCCGCTTAGGGTTAAGCTCTATCGGGAGAATATCTTCAATGTAGGTCTTCAATTTTCAACGACTTCCTTTGAGCTCGGAATGGCCCCCTTCCTAAGGTGACAACAGTAGGTGATCAAGTCAGGATGAGCCATCCATGATCATAATAAAACCCAGAGGAGAATATTGTCAACCTCTTGACAGATGCCTTCAGAGCAGTGGAGATCTACCCTGGTAACACTATGACCGCTAAGGTACATGGTCCCCCACCACTACACTCTTATGGACCAGAGTACCAGCCAACCTTGATATCAATTCAGATGAAGGTACCTCAACCATTCCCATCTTATGATCTCATATGCATAATTCCCCCCCCCCAAATCCTATCATGCCAGCGACACCAACAACATTTCGTGCAAGCATAATCCACCATTCACATTAAACACTGATGTGGTACAAAATTTCTTGAATTATGGCGATAACCTCCGGTGACGTAATTTCAGGATTGCTGCTCCTTCAAGAAATTCTTGGATTGGATCTAGGATTGTGCTCTGATATTAAATTCAGTATTTTTAGATTGTATGTAAGTAGAGGTACTTTCTCTTACTTACATTGGCTCTTTCGTCAATTTCCTATTTATAGGGGTTATTTCCCTACATTCATGGTATTTTATTCCCAGGCAAGACACATTTTCAAATACCGTCTTGGCAGTAGTGATAGGCCATGATCTATGGATCGAGGTTATTGGAATGATCCTGTGAAGTCACAACCCATTGAGTGCTTTAAGGGTAATTTTTTTGATTGAAACTACGAGATGCCACCCCCGGTTCACTAGTATGGGCACCTCTCTAGTTCATCTCATGAGCGTACTTATGTTTCCTATACCATACACCCCCTAGCCTCAGAGGGATGGGGTTTTACTATGTATAGGTAGAAGGTAGAACGTAGAAGGTGAATGATGTTTTAGGATATTGTGTATCACCGCTATGGCATAAACTTCGTGATTCTTTGGCCAATGCTGGTTAGTGTTTTGAACCTCTTTGTGGGTTATTATTTGAATCAAGGTGGTTTAATTGGGTGTCATGTGTTCACTGTGATCATTGTTGGGGTTCAATGAACCCGGTACTTTTAGTTTCTTAAAACATGTCATGGCTTTTAACTTTTTAGTTTTGACTGCGTTGATTAGACGCTTTGGTAATTGTGCCACCATAAGGCTTTTACTATATAATGGAATTGTGCCTTTTTTCTGTGGTATGTATCATATTTTAGATCATAGGATTTTTTTGCTTTATGATATTGATGGTGATTGATTGTGCCTTGCTTCTGGTATCCAGGTATATGTGTCTTCTTCCCCAATCGGTTGTATCTTCTTGGTTTTCCAATAAAGAGTAATGTTTTTATTCCCGTTTTTAGGGAATGGGCCTCTCTAAATTTTTGTTTATGGGTTATCAGTTGATGTTTCTCAGAATGGGTTAGGTCCTAAAAATGAAAGTGATACATCTATAAGCCTTCCTTCTCCTATTACGCCCAAGGTAATTAGAAATTTGCCTTGTTCTGGGCCATAACATAGTAGTATGAGTGGTGATCGTAAATATGGGTTTCACTAAATGGGTATTATCAGCTCGTTTGCTAATTTGTTTGAGAGGCATGAGAAGAAACAATGATCTTTATATCCAGTCGATGAAGGGGGTGCTACTAGTGTATGCGTGTGCGATGACCAGGATGTATTACGCTGCTAAACCTCGGTACATTAACATGTGATCGCTCGGTTATACACGCATATAGGTTTTTTATTGTGATATTTTCGGTGTTCTGCAGGTTGTCGATGGTTTATCCGTTGTAAGGCTTTGCATTAGGGAACTTGTACCTGATATTAAGAGTGTTGATAATCTTAAGGTTGAACTTGAGAAGACATGTGAGTATTTTTGTGCGTCTGATGATGAGGTGTTGCGACAATTGTATGGAATTGCTCACTTGACGACCAATGGCTTTAGAAGTACTGGGTACTCTAGAGCATTAGTTCTCCAGGTTTTAAAGACTCAAGGTTTCTGTAATTTTGTTGTTAATATTGTAGATGCTGCCTATGATCTTGAGAAGTATCTCAAGTGTGAGCAGGCATGATTGTCTAATTCAGAGTGTGTGTTTAACCATTCACATGCGTTAAATATAAAGTGAGGTCTTGGTTGGAATCGTTGTAAGATGGATCGATTGTTCTGAGTGAAAGTGGATGACACTAAATGATCATTTCCTTTGATTGACTATTTAAAGGGTTTGCCCAAACCGCTTAGCTTGGAGAAGTTTCGCTCTACTACAGTGGACATGTAGGGCCATCGTTTGCTCTCATTGGAAGAAGCTTTTGTGGAGAATGAGGAGACATAGTCCTTGGATGGCCATGTTTGTGGATAAATAATCTATGCTTTTAGAGCTAGTGTAGTGGTTGTACTTATTTTCCAAGAAACTTGTAGCTTGTTGGCCAATGTTGTTTCGTCTTTAATTTATTCATTGATTTCTTACTATTTCTGCAGGGTGCATGTTGTGCCTGACAAGGATAGGCAGTCTTCTAGTATTGGTGATATATCGCCTCATGGGCTTCCTTCTATTCATGCTATCTTGAAAACTGTCCTCACAACATGGTCAATGATGAGTCGGTTTGAGGAGATTTATTTGTGTCTGCTATCATAGGGTGGCCTTTTTATCTAAGCTATGGGGTTCCGAAGGTAGGCCTAGTGCTCTTGGTTATAGAGCCCTACTAGCTCTTGGCCAAAAATAAATGGAATTCCGCTTCACGGGTGTGTTTACTCAGTGACAATCATACAAAGTTGTCTCGATGATCTCAAGGAGTTGTCAAAGTTTGTGCAATTGTTTTACTCGCTACCTCAAAGGGAAGAATGGGTGTTCATATATGTAAAAGATGTACTGATCCGATGTTCAGATCTTGCATCTACCGGGAACCGAAAGAATGACCCTACGATATTTGTATCATTCAGTCAGAGAATGATTATCAAGATTTAAGTTTTCTGTGTGGCCAACAGTGGGATGAGCATGTGAGATTGCTTTAGCAGGAGAGGGATTGAAGGACAGTGTTGAAGTCCACTGTTGATGAGTTCCAACATAGGGTTGAATCTTAGACAAGAATTTCTCAAGAATGCTGAAAAATGTGGTGAACAAGAAATAACTGGATAGAACTGACCTCGAGCACAAATTTTTGGAAAATGATCATGGGACTCACATGGAACAAGGAAATCAACAGTTCTCTAGAAAAGACGGTAAAGGAAAACAACCAAGAAAGATTCAATGTAGAGAATGTGAAGGATTTGGACACATCCAAGCTGAATGTGCTAACACTCAAAATAAGCAAGGGAGGTCATATGTCACCTCATAGAGTGAGGATGATGAAGATGAGAAAGATGAAGAGGAACTTACAAGCAATTATATGGCATTTGAAGCAAAAGTGTATGACGAATCAAATGATGATGATATATGTTTTCAACATTTCCAAAAGAGACAAGATTTTATGTTCCAACACAGGTTCTAACGATACCTCCAGCTATGATGAAGGCCAAACTGTAAGTGATGAAGATATCTACACTGCATATGAAAAAATGTATGACATGTTTCTAAAAGTTGTTGACACAAACAAATCCTTGAAGATGGAGAAAAATAAATTGGCTAAGATGGAGAAGGAATTGTTAGTCCTGGTTGATGAACTTAAAAATGAAATCGAGGAATTGAAATTGAGTCTAAATTCCGCGAGTGAAAGAGCAGAGATGACCGAAGCAAAAATTACCAAGTTAAACACCGGTAAGGCAAAACTTGATGACATTCTGACCATGGGAAAAACTTTGGATATCGACAAGGAATTGGCTATGAAAATCCTTCAGGCAACACAGTAGGTCTCAAAGCAGAGGTTCAAGAGATAAAAAGAAAGGTTATCAAGACTCGTCAACAAAAATCTCTCACCTGTAGCTACTGCATGTATCAAGGACATAGTGAGGAGCAATGCCTCAGATTACTCAGAGACATTATGAATGGACGACAATTGTATGCATGTTCCAACATAGACAAGGTCCAACAATCAAACATAGTCATAAAGGTATGGATTATTAAACACACCAGTAATTGCTTTGTTGCTTATAGGGTGACAGTGGGGAGGGTTTTGGTGGAGGTCCGCTCCGCACCCTCCCCAATGAGGTGAGTATGGAGGTAGTTTAGGTGGGGATGAGTTGGTTATGGGTATAAATTTAGTACCCATCATGGGTAATGAGTAGGGCATGAATTTTAAATTATACCCTCTCCATTCCTGCCCCGCCCCACCCGCCCCGCTTGACCCATTAAATACTTGTTATATATTTGTAAGATATTACCTTAAATTTACAATTAAGTTTAATAATTAATCAACAAACCAAAGTTGCCTCTTTAGTTTCCCGCGTCGGATCATATTGTATAAAATTTAATATTAATCACCAAATCAATTTGCCTCTTCAGTATCCCACAAACTTCTCCTCATCTCTAGGTACATCATTGACATCTTTCTTTCAGTTGAACTGCAAGAAGATTGAGTGCCACGGTGCCACCGCATTGCTCTGTTCTTCCATTGTTGCTCATGATTTTATCGACCGCCACCACTTTCGCTAGCCCTTTGTTCCTCCATTGCTCTGTTCAGTCAAACTATGGTTCTCGGCGTTGTTTTGATCGAAAAACTATTCTTCAGCCAAGGGAATCGTTCGAATCTATTACAACTACATATCTAAATTTAGGTTAATAGTTTCTAGTTCATATTTGTTTGCTTGATTTCCTGGAAACTTTGGGTTGTCGTCTGGATTCACACATGTGCACCTTGTTGTAATTTTTAGCACTGCTTTAATACTCATGACATCTGCATTTGTGCACCTTTCGTCCGTCTACTACATCTTATATATGATTATATCCTTGTCATGTTTGATCATTCATTCTCTCCTTATCATTCTGCACCTGTCTAAACATAATTTGGATTAGGAATTTAGGAGGAATGGTGTCATCCCACTTCAGTGAGGATTAGGATGTACATATGTTCTGATGTCAGATTTATTAACTTTGAGCTCCTGATGGATATGATTAAAAATAAAGGGATGTGACAATATATAGTCCTTCAGTGTCTTTGTCATCTGGACTCTCATCCATCTCCACTGTCTAGCTGCGTTAATCCGCTGAGTATATTACCATTGAGTATATTGTCATCTAGACTTGCAGAGTATTGCTGCACAAGTTTTGGCCCTTCTCTGGATAAAATAGTAAGAACTAAGTGTTTGAATTTTTTTTATGTGTTTTGTATTCATAAAACAACATCCTATAATCTGTCATGCTTTTGTTTGACATGCTTTTTCCATGTCTCGATTTACTGTAGTACCATTAGTCTTTGAGAGTTTAATATGATCTCACCGCCCACAATTTGCATTTCATATATCATTTTCATGTAATTGACTCTCTTTTGTTTATGATATGTTGTTTCCTTCAACTTTGCTAATTGCTTTAATTTTATTTAAAGTTAGAAATATGAGCTAAAATCCTTTGATTCGGGATCTCTTAGTCTTAAACCTCTTCTACTTTTGAGGAATACGTATGATTTGGACAACTTTTTCATGTATAATTCTCCTACATAAAGAACCACAAAAAAACTGAATTCTCATCATTTTGGTCTAAGTGCACTTCGCAGTTACGTTGGAAATACAATGTCATGAAACAATTGGTTGGTTTTTTCTAAAGCATATTTCATGTCAAGCTTAGCGGAGATCATTAGATTCTTTAAAATATTGTATATTTGCTACTGCATTAGCCTTAGTTTCATTAGATTCATGGATATAATGCTTGATTCCTTATCAATGTAGTTGGTTCCTTAAATTATTGTATATTTGCTACTGAAATCCTGAATTGATTTGTTTATTGAATATGGAAGTAGAAAGTCTTGATATATCAGTATACTTTTACATAAATTTCAGGTTCCGTATAGTTTAGGTTCAGATTGTTCTTCCTCTTTTTGTTGTGATATTTCTTAATGGTGTCTAGTTATGGAATTTCACTGGATAAGCATAAGGTTTGGCTGATAGTTATGATATTTATGTGCTTGCAGTTATTGGGTTAGCATCGGATGCTCAATTTTTTTGGAATTCATTGTGATAGCTCACTAAATTTGCATCACTTCAAACCTTGCAACCTGAAACCAAGTTTGACCTCTATTTGAAACCCCTCAAGGTACTCTTCCCATTTCTAACACTCCTTACATATGGTAAAATGCTCAAAGATTTGATGAATATAACAAAAAAATATCTTTTTCTTTTTGTTTGTGTTGGAAGCTTAATCTGAGTAGCACATGTTGGTTTGTTGTGAGTTGTACTTTTATGATATTTTTCTATAATGTATTTTGTGGAATGATTTGAACTCTCAAAAATCAACTGGATAGGGTACTGGGACCTTTTCAAGTCTGGATGTCGCAAAAATGATTCTCTTGATGAGAAGTTTGTAATGGTTATTCAGTTCAGTTTTTTAGGTTTAGATGGAGTTCAAGGAAGGATACGTGCTA
>JAULKM010142493.1:0-18126 GCA_032355605.1 Rubia tinctorum | reverse complement strand
TAAAATCTCCCCCTTTGGCATTTTGTGGACCAAACCATCTTTTGGCATTTCATCACACGAACTTACGCAAATACGAACATCAATTTTTGAAAACCATTATGGATGTTGGAACATAGAAACATAATATCTCCCCCTGAATTTCGGGACTCCATCAACATCCAGAAATAATAAGCACGCATAAACATCAACCCAACAGAACCAATAAAGTCATCCAAGAAATCCAAAATAACTCCCCCTTAGGATCATAAACATGCCAAACGCAGTAGACACAGAAACCCAAAGAAAACTATCCAATAAATGCAACTTCCCCTGAAGCAAATATTTGGACTATGTTGGAACATAGTCATAGCAGAACCTTCAACCCTCTTCAAGAGCAGCTATATGTGCCTTCTCCTCTACTTTGGCATGGTAGTCAAGCTAGACGAAATAGTATCCCTTGAGTAGCCACTAAAACTGAAATCCTCCAGTAATTTCTGACAAAATCTGATCATCTTGCCTCTGAAGTAAACTCTGTTAAACCACTCAAAATCTGAATCAATGTTCCCTCCCATAAAATCCTTGTACAATCTTTCGGTTGTACTCCTTGTAGAATGAAGCAGCAGTCTTGAAACCCAAATAGTCTAGGTAGGCTGTAAATCCACACTCCTACATGCACCCAGATTAGTTGTCCTCTCACCCTAACATATTTCTCATGGAAGTCCAAACAGTAGTGCCTTCAATAATCTGCTCAACTTGTGTTGGAACATCAGTCCCCTGATGTTGGAACATAGCAGCTTTCAGCTTCACCCGCTATCTATGATGTTGGAACATGAGATCCTTTCATTGCTTCAGAGTAAACACCCTCAGTATGTATCGATGTTGGAACATGGCTGCTCTCAGTTTTCAGTTCCTGCTTCTGTGTTGGAACATGAGAGGCATCAGCCTCTTCAACCTGCTCTATAAAATGTTCTTCCTGGTGTGTTAGAACATGTGAAGCTATTCTACAACAATTATAATCATGATCAGTGTTCCCATGCCAGTTTGAAATATAATCTGCCTCAAACAACTCAGGTTTATCAATCTCCATATCCACAACTTCTCCTCTTGTCTTTATACTATGTGTTGGAAGATAACCAACATAACTGTTTTCCAACTCCCCATCATCCAAAATTGAAATACCTGGAGGAGACATCTCTATGATCTATTCGACCATCATATGCATCTCATGATCAAACTTGACTACTTCATAATCATCCATACTAGCATAACAATTATAAATTCTCCTTTTCACCAACTAACCATCATATCAAACACCATAATGTCTTCAACACCAACTTTCAACATGTCCAACTACGCCTCCATTTTTTTCTCTTTTTCTCCTTTTTCATTTTTTGTATTTTTATAATGTATGTACAAAAAATAATATATATAATGAGAAAAATAAATACCTCAAATTTTCAAAACATTTAAGTGTTGTCTGAGGAGATCAAAAGTTGTAGTGTCCAAAGGTTTTGTGAAGATACTTGCAAACTGCTCAGATGTTGGAACATAGGAAACAATTACTTCCTTCCTTTCAACCAAATCTCGAATAAATTGAAGTCTTATATCAGTGAGCTCCCTTTCAACAATCACTCCCCCTCGACCATAGCCTTTCTGGATTAGAAAGGTAGTGAGTTGCTCATACCATGCCCTCGGTGTCTATTTTAATCCGTATAATGCCTTCTTGAGATGATGCTCATGGTGTGGATAATAAGGATCCTCAAATATTTTGGACTGTTCCACGTATACCCTTCATTGACTACTCCATTCAGGAAGGCACTTTTGACAACCATCTGGTATCAAGTTAAATCCAGAGTGCAAGCAATATCAAGAAAAATGCAAATAGATTCTAACCTGGCACCTGGTGTGAATGTCTCATCAAAATCAACTCCTCCCACCTTAGTGTAGTCTTGAGCAACTAACCTTGCTTTATTATCATTGTGTTCGAATTGCCCAAGTTCTTCTTGCATATCCACAATCCAATAATCATCAAGTAGTGCCTCTTTGTAATTCTTGGGTTCGATGAGGAAAAAAATATAGTAGACCAGCAAGTTCTCCATAGTTAATCCAAGAGATTGATCTAGTCCTTCTGCTTGATTCATCCTGAACTGATGTTGGAACATGGGAGAATTCTGGGGAGGACGATGTTCCAACATCGCTAAAGTTACAAGAGTTATCAGCTTCATCTGTGAGATCTATCTCTTCTAATGTTCCAACATCATTACGTCCCTGATTAGAGAAATTATCCGATGTTGGAACATGGTCAGCCGTTGCCATTTTGAGCTCATCATATTCAATACTCCAGCAATTCACTTCTTGTTCCAACAAGTAACATTTTTCTGATAACCGATTACCAGTAAGCACTATGTTGTTGACATGTTTCCCTATGCACTTGTTTTTATGGAATTCCACAGTTATATTATCATCACATAGTTGGCTGATACTTAGGAGATTAACCTTTAGATCTTCCACCAACAGAACATTTGTAAAGGTTGGAAATCCCTTTATAGACAACTCACATTTTCCAACTATACTGCTTTTCTTTCCATCACCAAAGGTAACAAATCCACCATCATAGGATTCGATCTTCCTTAAGTACTCTTGTGATCCATTCATATGTTGAGAACATCACTATCAAAGTACCACGAATCCCTGGAGTGTGCAATAAGAGAAGTATGAGCAACAAGGCAAGTATTAATGCTTTTAGGAACCCATACATTTCAAACTATCTTTGATTGTGGACATCATCTATGTTGAAACATACAGACAGTTGTCGTCCATTCATGATGTCTATGAATAGTTTAAAACATTGATCTTCTGTATGACCTTGACAGGTGCAGTAGCTACAAATAATAGGCTTGTGTTGCCGGGTTATGATCACTTTTCTCTTCATGTCTTGAACCTCTGATTTGAAATCTATAGTGGTGCTCGATGGCTTGCCATAACCAATACCTTGTCAACTTCCAGAGTTCTGACATGGTGAGTATATCATCTAATTTTGCTTTTTCAGTATTCAACCTGTTAATAGTCGTCTCAGCAACTTCAACCTCTTTGTTGTCGAACTTATTTTTAATTCCAACAACTCAATTTCCCTCTTGAGTCATTCCACTAGGGATGTCATCTCTCTTCCTTCTTCAACTAAAAGGTTTTTCTCCATTTTCAGGAGTTCGTTAGCGTCAGCAACTTTCAGCCACATTTCATACATTTTTCATATGCAGCACAAACATATTCATCATTCACACTCATGACTTCGTCATCGCTTGAGGAATATTCTTCACTTACCTTCTCTGTGCTGGAACATCGGACTTTGGCTGCCTGAACTATGTTGGAACATCGATCCACTTCTTCATGTCCAATATTGGAACATTCAGTACCAAGTTCTGAGCCTCCTTGAAGTTTTTCTATGAAAGACATATAATTACTGGTCAATTCCTCCTCATGATTTTTCTCTTCTTCATCTTCACTCTATGTGAGAACATGTGATTTTCCTTGCTTCTTCCGAGTGTTGGCAATTCAGCCTAAATATGTCCATACCTTCCACATTCTCTGCACTGAATCATTCTTGAAGACATAAATACTCCATTTTTTACTTCTTGAGAATTGCTGAGGGATTTGTCTCATCTGTGGCTCACAGTTGTATCCAGAGTCTTGAAATCGTAATCTATTCCCATTAGACATTTCCTCATAATTCTTATTTACTGCTTTCTTCAGCATCCTTGAGAGATTTCTTGTGATAAGAGCAAGTTCTTCATTTACATCATCAATATCCTCTTCACGATTGTTTCTTGACGACGAAGTTTTGATTGCCAAATTTTTCGTTAGATGTTCCAGCGTCATTTCATATGTTTGTAGTAATCCCATTAATTCATCTAGAGTCATGGTGGACACATATCTTACTTCTTCTATTACCTCATTTTTCATAGAAAATATGTGAGGGAGAGATCTCAGAGTCTTTTTCACCAGTTTGGACTCCTTGTAAGTTTTGCCAAGTTGTATCTTAGCTTTCCATTGAACGCAACAATAGTATCATCCCCCTCCATCTTCAATTCTTCGAACTGTGTGGCCAACATTTGTAGTTTTGATTCACGTACACGACTTGTTTCATCATGCACCGTTTGTATGATATCACATTCTCTCTTTATCTGATGACATGTGGAGATGAGTTTGAACTGATTTTTATCTACTGCAGTAAAAATAACATTTAACGCTTTGGAGTTTGTCAAGCCACCCATTTTTTCATCTGGAGTCCACAAGTCTTTAGGCTTAACTACTGGCTCTTTAGAATTAGATTCTCCTCCTTCCGAACTTTAAAAAACTAGGGGTTTCCATTCGATTTCGACATAGTGCCAAGCTAGTTCATCCAGTGAATTTATAAACATTCTCATGCGAGCCTTCCAGTAGTTGTGATTTGTTCCTTCCAGCAGTGGTGGCCGAGACATAGAAGCTCATTCTCTAGTCGTCATTGGTAAAATCGGATCACACTTTCCTTGACATAACCAAGGTAAAAATAAGTGACCTTGTTCTGATACCAATTGAAATTTGGTTTTACCCATTTAGCTTAGTTATTAAGACCGTGTTCCAACATAACCTATCTAACCAAACATATAAAAATAACACAAGAACACACAAGACTTGGTTACGCAGTTGAGTGAAATCCACCTACATCTGCGGGGCCTGACCTGGTTCAGAATAAATCAACTAATCAGAAAGATACAGTACAAAGTACACCATACAACTATACTTATCTTTTTCTAATAACGTGTGGATTTTGCAAGCTCCCCTTGCTACCGATCCGCCTTGATAAGACTCCCTATGACCTCAAAACTTGTCAACACTGATCTCCTTCTCTCGAGAAATTAAGGTATACGATTCTAAACTAATCAACAGGTCACGGTATACGAGAACATGTGTATATGGCTCTCGCAAAAGCTCTCAGAAAGATATAAAATCCGAGTACATATTTTCTCAATGAAATTCGTAAGTGATGCAAGCCGATTATGTCCCCTATAAATAGTCCATTGAACAGATCGGAATTCTCCATGATTATATTCATAGTATTCTTATTCCTCATTTGCTTCTGAAACATATCTAAATCCCATAAATAAATGGAATTCTTATCTCAACATATCCCATAATATTCCATAATTATAGGGATTTGTCATAAATCCATTATGCTTCATACACGTCTGAATCAATATTGTATAATCTCCAATCTTCCATAAATCAATATCCCCGCAATATTCTGTAATCGGTTAAAACCATTTAGTTTTCAGCTTTCTGTATATTCCAACATAGAAAGTTTTTGCGCACATGAAATCTTATGCGTGTATAATTCCTTCTCCATTTCAAATTCTGATTTTAATCAAATCCCTTGGAGATAAGAATTATCAAATATAATCCCATAAAGAAAGAAACTAGAATGTCGCATTCACATCTCTATCATAGCCTAATATTTCAAATCAATTTCAATTCCATGAATCTAATTCAATCTCATAAATACAGGAATTGACATATTCTCCAATAAGAACATTATGGACGAAATATCTCATCGGATTTCTTCATGTCATTCCGTAAAACTCCAAATATTCTTTTTTTGATGTTTCAACACAACAGTTCCATATTTGCATAAATTTCACAAATTATCAATTAGATAAATCTAGACTTTCCACGTATACCAAAAATATGATATACGAATTAATGGCCATGTAATTTTGGAATGTAATTAGTGATGCACGAGATGAGTGCAGCATATAAACTACTTTGCACAACCCCAAACCCATATGTTTATGGGTCTTGACTTAAAAAATAAATTTGCAATGCATAAAAAATACTCAGTTAATATTGCTGGAAGATTGTAATTCGTCAAAATAGACTACGAGGCCTAGCTACCATTCTCTTATAAAATGCATAACGGTAAATTTAATTTGAACAGGAGAAATTTGTATGTATCTATGTATCCTGCGATTATCAGGTTTCTGGTTCACGCCTTGTATTTATACATTTTTAATACATAATGTATTAAAAATAAACTTAAATGATCTAAATTTGAATTTTTAATTATAATTTCAGTTTTAAAATTTTGATTTACAAGTGGCGGCCGCCGGCGGTGGGTGGCTGCCGGTTGAAGGTGGTGGCCGATCTCCGGAAAATTTCTGGCAAATTTTTGGCCAAGCTCCGGCTCCGGTGGTCGTGGTTCTCATCGCATAGTTCTCATCTCGCATAGTTCTCATATCATACGATGAGAACCATGCGATGAGAACCATGAAATGAGAACCGTGAGATGAGAACCGTGAGATGAGAACCAGGAAATGAGAACCATGAGATGAGTACCGTGAGATGAGAACCAGGAAATGAGAACCATGAGATGAGTACCATGAGATGAGTACCATGGGATGAGAACCATGAAATGAGAACCACAAGAACAAAAATCAAATGCATGACTCTCATCACATGACTCTCATCCCATGGCTCTCATCCCATGGTTCTCATCTCATGGCTCTTATCGCATGGCTCTTATCGCATGACTCTCATCGCATGGCTCTCATCGCATGGGTAATATGGTAATGCCCGAAACTAAAGGACAGATGCTATGCCACCTAGTGAAAAATTAGTGATAATCATGTAATAGCACAAAAATGATTGCATTGTGGTTCGAAAGTCCTCTTCACAATCATACTAAAAATTATAGCTCATACAAAACCAGCTGAATCATACTAAATGAGAGCAACTGAACAATTAAAGGGAAAAGTGGTAAACTGGGATCAATTGTTTATCACGTAACAAGTTCTCCTGATTTTGATTTGATCGAAAAAGAATTGTACGTGTGACAATCAACCGGCTAAATCAAGCAACAAAAACAATATTTATCGATGAAATATTTCTTTTATCAACAAATTTTGTTAGTTATGTGAGTCTTGCTCACGAAAATAAAATTTTGTCTCTATGACACAAGTCTTTAAATCCATAATTTTATCATTGCATGATTAAGTTAAGTTTATTTAATTGATCCTAAGTAAACTTTGTATAACTTTAACGCCGTAACCAAACTTAAGCATTTAGGGCTTGTGCAACTCAATTTATTTCAACTCCAATAAACTTTTCTCAACTCTTCTCAATTCTTCTTAACTTTTCTCAACTCCAATAAATTCAATTCACCTCTTTTTAACTATTTTCCTCTCCTCTCAACTCAACTCAAATAATTTTAGCTCGTCTACTTTTAACTCCATTCAATTATATTTAATTTATAAAGTTTTTTTTAAAAATATTTTGAATATGAAACTTACAGTTGTTTACATTTGACTGTATGAAAAACATACGTACTACAAAAGTTTAATTTTAGTTCAACTAAATCATTTCTTTTCAAGTATTTCGACCTAGTTAAGTGAAGTTTAGTTCAATTCAAATGTATGTATATTTATTCAATTCAGTTAAGTTAAACTAATTTCATAAAGATGCGCTCGTTTTGGTTGATTTTTTTCCACCATGTTAAATGTAGTCTAGTTCAATCCATTCCTTCCATTTTATGTCGAATTCAGCTCTTTTCAGTTTGATTTAGTTCTTATTATTATTCTCATTATTCTTTGACATGGAATTAAAGTTTATGTTGGCTTATTGTATCGATATTTGGACTTAATTGAGCCAAACATTGAGTCGCAGAATGTTTTCGTGTATACACATGACGGGGTGTATTGAAGGAAACGACAGTATTCATCTGGGGTTTTGGCTAAAATAAGAAAAATAGCATATTTGAATGATTTTTAAAACATTACCTGCCATTTTTTTATTTTTTAACCGTTATGTTTTTTTAATTATTTATTTTTCAGTTACGTCTTATTCAGTTCAGTTTAATTTGATTGAGTTTGGTTCAGTTTGATTCAGTTCCGTTCGATTTGATTCAGTTCGATGTGATTCATTTCATTTCACCTTTATCGGTACGGTTCATTTTAATTCAATCTCATTCATTTGGATTCAATTTAATTCAGTTTGGTTCAATTCAGTTCAGTTTGGTTCCGTTTAGTTCATTTTTATTTATTCAATTTGATTCATTTCAATTCAATTTGACTCAGTTTAGTTCAATTAGATTCGGATTAGTTCATTTTGATTCAGTTTTATTCAGCGACAATTAATTCAGTTTAGTTCATCTTCAATCAGTTCAGCTATTCTCAACTCTTTTCAACTATTCTTATCTTCAATAAATTCAGCTCCACAAATTATACCATACCCTGTGGATACGGTAAGAATGATATCCCCTGTAAATTATATTACTGATAAACTAGTTGTAGTGATGGTAATGGGTAGTTACAATCCCATAAATATAAGATAGTGATTTACTATATCATTTATTTACTGGAGATATATACTCCATTGTACCCCGGATATAGCACATACGAATTGATTAAACTCTTCTCAACTCAACTCTTCTCACCTCTTCTCAACTCCAATCAACTCAACTCAGTTTTCTCACCTCTTCTCAACTCCAATAAATTCAGTTCAACTCAACTCAGTTCTGTTTCATCTAAACTAGATAGAGCCTTAGTTACATCCGTACATAAATAAACTTATTCAATTTTAATAAAATATTATTTCACTTCATATAAAAATATGGCAAAGTCTTGGGAAAGGCGGTCTTTCCATGGGCTTATGGAAAGACGGGTTTAATTAGAATAATAAAAGGTAAAAAGTCTTTGTTGTAATATTAAAGTTTTATTATGCAACGTGTAGTAGTTATAAATTTTATAACCCGGTTCATGCAACTCGAAAATTTTATCTTAATTTCTTCTAATTTACACTTTAAACCTTGGTATTTCCATAATTTATGGAAATACCGTCTTTCAAGAGACGAACTCTATAAATTATTAGATGACCCAAGTCCCATTCAATTCTGACCCACCCGAAACCCATTCAGCCAAGTCCCTATCATTCTTGAAGATTCCATGCCAGAATACACCGAATCAAACCTGACCCGCCGACTTCGCCGGGATACGCTGAAGATTCAACGACGACAAGACGATCTGCTGGATCCACCCGCCGACATGACGACAATGGTTCTTCTATTAACCAATCGAGCTTAAGTTAATCAACGTTCTTCTCCATAGACATGCCGATTAAGTTAATCGTGCTTTATAGATCCATTAATCTCTCTCAACTGAAACTCTACGCAATGCAGCTTCTCGAGCTCACAGAGCGTTCATCTTCAATATTAATGGTACATCGCCTGAGGAAAAACGACGGTCTCGTGCTTTGGAGGAATGGTACATCTTCAATATTACAGCCAGCTCCGTAAAGCCAGCCCTCGTCGGAGGCCAGAAATTGCAAGGACGACGAGCTCCAAGTTATGTGGCTTCAGTTGGTCTTAGAAGTCGTCGAGAAGTCCATGGAGAAGCTCAAAGACGCGAAGGCGAAGCTCCACCGGCGGCGGCGATGACAGATTCGGCGGATGAGGATGGAAGGAGCAAACTGTTTTTAATTGCAATTTAGTCCCTATATTTCAGCCTTCTTTTTAAAAGTTACCCCAACCTATAATTAATTACAGTTTAACCCCCGAATTATTAAAAATCTTACTTTTTGGCAACATTATTTATAATTAGTCTCTAGTTTTACCATGAGACAATCTCGCATGAGACTAACTCTTAATAATTTGTTTAATTTTTTGAAAAACGAATTTGTGAAAAATGGAAAATGAGAATGACAATATTGGAAACCTTAGTGAATCGAGGCCCCAAATTCAGTTTGGGAGTGGTCTACCACCATAATTTGCTAGTGGGCCAATCTCCAGTAGTTTAGCCCAAGGTTGTCAGACCTACAGTGGAGAAAGATGTTCATCAAATCAGGCACATGATGTCTGCATTGCCAAATGCTCAATAGGGAGGAATTTTACCAAGAAGTTTGATAGAATGGGATTCAAGACATGGAGTCAAAAGATGCACTTCTTCTTAGTCACGCTGAATCTGGACAAGTATCTCTGGGAGGACAAACCTGTTATCTCTCCAGATAACACTGATGTGTACGCCCAGGCAAGCCTTGATAATTGGATTCAAGGGGACTATATGAGCAAGGGCTACACAAAAGCACAACTCATTAACTCGTTGTACAATGTGTACATTACTGAAAAAATGAGTAAAGATTTGTGGCTGGCCTTACACAAGAAATATAGGTTTGAAAATGCGGGCACAAAGAAGCATACAATGTCAAAGTTTATAAACTACAAAATGGTATAGTCAAAGCCGATCATGGAACAGGCTGAAGAGTTACAACTTATCACCAATGAGGTCATTGCAGAAGGCATGAACATTTGTGAAACCTTTCAAGCATGTGCCTTCATTGAGAATCTTCCTCCAAAGTGGGAGAACTTTAAGTATTATATGTTGCACAAACCGAAGGCAATGAATGTCGGGAAATTCATTGTCAAGTTTCGAATTGAGTCAACCAACCGAAAGGCTGATGGGGTGCAACCTGGGCAGAAAGTAAATATGGCGGAGCATAAAGGGAATAAAAGAAAGTTTCAACCCCAAAACTCAAGCAGCTTCAAGAAGTAACTCGCCGAGAAGTTCAGCAGGAAATGACACAAGTGTCACAAGATTGGGCACAAGGTGAATGAATGTCACATACTCGAGGAAGAGAAAAACTGTAGCTAGCCTAACTGAAGGCTAGCTCTCAGATTCATATTAGTGTGCTGTGATGATTGGAGTAAACATGGTTGGAAGTAATACAAATGAGTGGTGGTATGATACAGGTGCCACCAGACACATCTGCTCAGATAAGGGCATGTTCACAACATATCAGAAAAGCAAGAATGAAAAGAAACTCTTCATGGCAACTCCAACACTTCAACAATTAAAGGTCAAGGGAAGGCCGTACTGAAGATGACTTCCTAAAAGGAGCTGACACTCAATAATGTCCTGCATGTGCCAAACATTCGCAAGAATATGATCTCGGGCACTCTTCTCTCTAAGAACGGGTTTATGATAAAGCTTGTGTCTCAAAATTTAGTCATCTCTGAGAAGGGGGTGTATGTGGGAAAAAGGCATTTGAAGTATGGAATGGTCAAATGAATATAATGGCAGTCATCCCAAAAACTAATGTACCCCAGTTTTCAATGAATAAGAATAATGTTTTTGCTTATGTTGCTGAATCTTTTATCATTTGGCATGAAATATTGGGACATGTGAATTATAAATCTATTTATAGACTAACGGGCATGGATATGATTCCAAAATTCAAAACAAGTAAAGACAAATGTGACGTCTGCGTACATGCAAAACTCAGAAAAACACCATCCCCACATGTGGAGAGTCGGTAAAAAGTTAGTGCAAATTAGAGGTGGTAAAATGTATTTTGTGACTTTCATAGACGATTACAAAAGATATTTCTATGTGTATCTACTACGTAGCAAAGATGAAGGTTTAAAAAAGTTCAAAGAGTACAAATCGGAAGTTGAGAGCCAACTTAGTAGAATAATTAAAATTATCCGAAGTGATAGAGGAGGTGAGTTTAATGAACCATTCAATGTGTCCTGTAGAGAACATGGTATTGTTCATCAAACCACCACTCCATCCTTACCTGAATCTTACAGAGTTGCGGAACGAAAGAACCAAAATCTCAAAGAGATGATGAATGCAATGTTGCAAGCATTTGGGTTATCCCAAAACATGGGGGGGGGGGACTATACTAACCTCCAATTACATATTCAACACGATACTACATAAGGTGACTAGAAATATGCCTTATGAGTAATGGAAAGGTAATGTACCTGAATACAAACACCTGAAAGTGTGGGGTGCCTAGCAAAAGTGGCATTACCACCTCCTAAAAGGGTCACAATTGGACCTAAAACAGGTGACTGTATTTTCATCGGGTATGCACACAATAGTAGTGCTTATCGATTCTTGGTGTACAAGTCTGATGCACCAGACATACACGCAAATACAGTAATGGAATCAAGAAATGCATCCTTCATCGAAAATGTGTTCCCGTGTAAGGACAAAGTAAGTCATAAATGGGCTCGTGAGAAGGAGAAACAAGTACTTTTGGTCAACAAACATAAGAGGGAAATAATGAACCTAGATGTAGCGAGAGAGCTAGAACAGATAAATCGTTTGGTTATGATTTAGAGATGGCTTATCCATCAGAAAATGATCCTATAACATTTAAGGAAGTCATGTTTACGCCAGATGCACCTTCGTGGAAGGAAGCGGTGAACAGTGAAATTGACTCCATTATACAAAACCATACATGGGAGCTAACAGATTTGCCATCAGGTTCAAAAGTTTTGGGGAGCAAGTGTACTTTCTAAAGTAAATACAAAACAAATGGTCAATAGAGAAGTATAAGACTAGGATTGTGTTGCAAGGATTAAGGCAAAAAGAAGCGTTGGATTTCTTTGACACTTATTCTCTAGTTACGAGAATAACTTCAATTACAATGCTAATAGCAATCGTGGCTATACGCAATCTAGAAATACATCAAATGGATGTAAAAGCATCTTTTCTAAATGGAGAGTTTGGAGAGAAATTTATATGAAACAACCTGAGGGTTATGTCGTCCCTGGACAGTTGTGAAATCCCTATATAGGTTAAAAATAAGTACCTAAACAGTGGCACGAAAAATTTGACAATGTAATGATGTCAAATGGTTTCAAAATAAATGAATGTGACAAGTGCACCCATGTCAAGGATACTCCAAATGGATACATTTTGTTGTACCTATATGTGGATGACATGCTCATCATTGGCAGCAATAAAGACATGATCAAACAAACCAAGAACGTGGCTTAAGAGTGGTTGCAAAAATCAAGGCGTACCAAGATGGCAAGAGGGTCATTGAGTCGTGTCTGCGTGTGCGAGCTAGTATACCATCCAAGGGCTGGTGTGCCATCTTCTGACCACAATTTCATCGATGTGGGAGACGCTATGGGGAATGTGGTGGATTGGCCCATGACGTTGGTCTCATTTGGAAATGATACACAAGCCGAGGATATTGAAGGCAGCAAATCCCACCCTATGATTTGTGTTTCATCAATATTAGTGACAATGAGGTAATAAAATCAACCAAAATATATGAATTTTACATGTCCAATTTTCAATTAGTAATCGTTAAAATTAAATTACTTTTCATTGCAGCTGGAAACCCTTAAGCATTCTGGCTCGACCAGCTCCTACTATCTCTCAAAGGGAGGATTTAGGTATAAGAGGCCTATTAAATTGGCACTTCTCGATAAATCCGTAATTTCTATTATATTTCATTATTTATTGAATTCTCTAATTTTGTTGCCATTAAATATTTTCAGATTGCCTACAAGTGCCAGTTCGTAGTATATCCCAACATGGAAAATTACATCAAATACTAAAATGACCTTGCAAAGAAAATGTATGAATCCAGAAAGGTGATTTTTTCCAGACTATTGCCCATCGACATTCGGCAAAAAACATTGTGTTGCATTGTCTATCGATTTCTTTGTGGAGTTTGGGAACAAGCTTAACAACTTCAAAGGCATGGTTTGGCTATCGAACTCGATGATCGATGATTGATGATTGGATGGACAAGGTTTATTTTTTCACATTAATTCATTTTATTAATAAACAATTTTTCATTATATTAACTAATCTTCTTCAAGGCACCTCTGGGACCAAGTCTTCACAACCAACAATGGCCGGATCCAGTTTGTTTCGTGCTGTACGTGAGGTTATGCCATGGAAATCAAGGATGCAGAGGTCGAGGATCTGACTAAAACCATTCTGAAAACCATGTTCAATACTGATGCCGTGATTTATGTGGTTTCATACATTAAAATGTAAGTGGCATTTACACTTTCAATTAATTAGAATTTTTTTTACCCCCCTAAGTAAATCACTCATGTGTTACTTTCTTTTCAACGCAACGATCATTGGTACTTGATTCTCATCCGTCCTAGTATGGAAGAAGTTTTCACACTTGACTCGCTCACTGGAGGAATCAAACCGAAAAACATAAGCGAAAACAAAATCATTTCCAGGTACATTCATTCCTCTCTTCGTATTTATTTTAACTTCTCACAATCTGATTTTCCTAATCATTACAAGTTAATCATAATTACCAGGATTGCATTTGAGAATCAAAGGCAAAATATGAAGATGGAGCCGCCTCCGGATTACACATGGAAAATCACAAACATCATTGTAAGTCATTCACTCCAACATTTCATTCATTTCCTACTTTATTTAGTACAATTACGTTTAACTCATTTTTTTAATGTGCAAAAATGAACTCAATTGAGTGGTTGGGAATGTGGATACAACGTTCTCCTCTTCATGGAAGAGCTGGTGCTGAAGACTACCTCTACAGATATCCTTGAGGTTTGTCGACATGTTATAAATTACACATTTCTAATTATTACTTAGTAAATAATTTCACGAAGTTAATCATCTTCTTGTGTCGAAAGCAACATATATTTCCCTAAAACCAAGGTGCATACAATGCCAAGGAGATGACAGCCGTAGCCGATGAATGGTGTCAGATTTGGGTGGATGAGTATTCCAAAGTTTGCAAGACTTCCATGAACAATGACGAATATAAGAAAGTGTAGAAAATTGATGTCGAACATATTTACAGTTTTTCCTATTTATGCTTTGTGGAAGGATTTTTTTTACAATTTTAATTCATAATTAATTCACTTCTTCTTTCTTAGTATAAATCAAGTTAGTAGAATACATCTTGTTGGCTGGCTGTTCATTGTTTCTTCTATCGTATTTCCCCGGGTTTCGATCCGGATGGGTAGGGATAAATTCAAATAGGGCCTTGCAAATGAAAATTAAAACCAGCACCAGTTTTTCATAAATAATACCGGTGATATAAATTTTGAAATTTACCACAACATGCACCGGCAATTATTACATACTAGTTCTGAAAGAAAATGATACTACTAAACCTCAGCATCGATTCTAAAAAATAAACAAAACCGGTAACTCAAATCGATGATGGTATTAATTTACAAGCATCGGCTTCTTTCCGTCGGTGCTGATTGTGTGGGAAAAGTACCGCCACATTGTAATGGCATCGGTATTGAAAACCGATTCTGTATATCATTATTTAGCACCTCCACATCATCATTGGCACCGGTATTGGGAATCTGTGCCTTATATCAAAATGAGCACCGCTACTTTTTTTAAGCATCGGTAATATTCACCGGTGTTGTGTATCTTAAATCAACACCGGTTTTTCTACCGGTGCCAGAGCAACTACGTTTCAACACCACCCTACTTAGGTACGGATCAAATGGGTGCCCAAAATACCGGTGCCATAGGCCCCAGCGACTGGTGCCATAAGGAGGGGTGCCTGCAGTATTCTTAATCTCACCCATATTATTCTATAGCAATACATCAGGTAAGCAGTCCATTCTCGTATAGTGTTAAACTGAATTAGGGAGAAATCAATATGCATGTCTCAAACCTTAAAGGAGTAATTCATACAACGTGAAGGGATAAAAAGAATCAGAAAAACAAGCACTTTGGGAACTGAAGGAAATTCATGAATCCAACCCTAAAAAAGCAATTATTTCTTTTCTGTTTGGTTATAGTAACATAGGTTATATGAGATGGTCTCACCACTCAAACTGTTATACGCATTCTTCTCAATGTGAATACCATCCAAGCAATGACTTACATCAAGATGCTTCTAATAAGGAAGTTTGAAGAAAATCGAGCATCTTTCCTTTCTTATCAAAGTCACTGTCAATTTTTTTTATCTTGTTAAGAATCTCAACATCTGTAATTGGCGACGGAGGGATGCCTTATCCAACATCTTTAGTGAATGGTTTCTTCACTCTATGCCACAGATGATCCATAAGAAGAAACCTCTTGATAAAGATAATCTTTTTCCGTCCATATTGTAATTGGAACAAAACAATATTTCTTTTGAAACCAGACATTCGTGACTTTCACGGGTGATCTTGAGAACTTACCATAAGTAGGGAAATAATTGATAATGCTATAAAAACACGGCTTTCAAATTTAATTTTTCATCACAAAAGCCATTATACGCCTAATCACCCACGGAACAAAGTTTCTTCAAGTATATAACCAGTGGGGCCAAGTATACACCAATATCGTTTATGAGTTGTTTTGGCCCTGAAATCATCAAAAATAACAACCAATACTTCCGCTCCATCGTTAACCAATACGGTATGTTATATAAAACAACAATTACAGGCCATGAACTATGTGTGTTACTCATATTTTCAAAAGGACTTATGCCATCAGTGGATAACCCAACCGTAAATGACGAGGTTCCTAATTGAAGTCTGAGTACATTTCATCAATTTTCTTCCATTGATGTCCATCATATATGTGTTATCACATCGTTTTCATACTTCGCTATATCTGCATACCAAGTAATAGGCCTAGCATCATCCTTGTTTGCAAACAACGTTTTCGACCTAGGAATGATTAAGAAGTACCGAAATACATTCGTCAGTGTTGCTCTCTTCAATGGCTTCACTGCCTTGGCACCAACCTCAAATGTGCATCATTCTTGCAATCCTTACACGGACACTATCTTACAAACATATTTTTTTGACTGTACATGTTTCAAAGCAACCTCAATAAAATTGTTCTACTAATTGGCAATACTCAGTCGAGAGTCTAATTCCAGACTCAATAATACGACGATAATCAATTTTCATGTACCGACAATCGACCCACAACTCACATTACATATACAACCATCTACCAAACATATATACACAAATAATTGCACAAGACATTTCCAATTTAACTAATCAAACCACAAAAAAGAACATAATATGGGTGAATACTTATTACATGCACAAAAGTCAACCCACATTAACCTTATACCTTAACTACAAACTTATTAATTCAAGATTACCTTGGCACCATCGTTCTCCGTTGGATTGAATGCAAATCTATTATAGCAAAAAAAAAAAAAGGAGATACGACAAGAAATATACACCGTGCTTATGTAATATTCTAGGTAGGTTCCGTATTCAAAACATGCCTCGTGGTATAGAACATGATCCCGCCTTGCTGTTCTGATTTCGTAAAGTACCTCGAACCAATAATATACCGACCCACACATATTTTAGCAAATCTCCGTCTGCCGTCCATTTGACGGTCGTTACAAGCCACCAGCCGTATAATTTCCACCGTTGGACGGTGGTCCAGAAGCAAATGTCCTGAATTGGTATCAAGTAGTCGTCCCTGGCAATGTTAGTCGATTCTAATGTACTAATTTTGATAACAGATGTACTCCCTCGGTCACAACTCAAATTGCCCAAAAAAAATTTCACGCTCATCAAGAAACTTGTCTAACCGTTAATATGTATAACTACGTATAATAAAAATAAACAAAAAGTTACTTTTGAGAAACTACTTATTATGACGAATCCAACAGTATCACATACGATAATATTATTATTTATATATCTATTCAAATATGTGGTTACAGTTGTGAAATTAATAATGACATAAAGTGAAATTTGCAGTTTGATCGGGGAGAAAGGGAGTACATTGGATGTCATTTTTCACCAAACGTGTGGGACCGCCTGAAATGAGAGCTATCGTAGGCGAGGTACCAAATTTTAGGATTATGCTATATCACGTCTTATATTTTACTTACTTACACCCTAATACATATGTACGTGTATGAAACAAATTTTAATTTAAAAACAAAACAAAAAACAGAATTTAATTTTTAGATTATGAAAATAAAAATGAAAAACCTAAACTAACCCTTCTTCTTCCCATCACCTCCGCCACCACCACGCCACCACCGCCAACGCACCGCCTCCACTGTGCCACCACCGATCAACCGCCGCACCGGCCACCGCCCATTCACCGCCACAGCGCCGCCGGCCTAACCCTTCTTCTCCCCTCACCGCCCGCTCTCCTCACCGCTCACTTCTCCTCACCTCCCACTCTCCTCACCGCAAAGAACTAGAGCCGGAGCGAGAGCAGGAGCACGAGGGGAGAACCGAGCGAACGGGGCGGCGCGAACAGTGGAGCGCGAACGAGGTGGCGCAAACGATGAAGTGCGAACAGGGCGGCACAAACGGTGGTGAGTGAACGGGGCGATGCAAACGGGGCGGCGCGAAGAGGACATGAGAGCGGGAGGCGGGCG
>JAULKM010142477.1:0-18127 GCA_032355605.1 Rubia tinctorum | reverse complement strand
ACGTTCTCTGCGGTGCTTGGTTCGAGCATTCCACCGACTGTATAATGGGTACGGGTCAGAATGCTGGTGTGTTTTGGGCTAAAATTATGATGGAAGTGAATCATTATGCAAAATGCAACCGGTCAATGAAGGCGTGCAAGGCTCGGTGGCAAAAACTTTCTCACGATATCGAAAAATATCTCGGATGTGAAAGCAAAGCTGCACAACACTACTGTAGGAGCGGGAGTGGCTCTAGTGAAGGAGACATAAAGTCATGGGCCATGAACTTGTTCGCTGATGAGAACGATGGGCAACAATTTCAATTTTTCCATTGCTACGAGTGTTGCAAGACAAGCCGTATATTTGAGGCACGATATGTCCTTAAAGAAACCGGTGGAGAAGAATATACACCACGGGATCAAAAAATGATATCAACGTATGGCGGGATCAAACAATGATGTCAACGTCTTGGACAAGTCACCATTGTTTGATGACTTATGTGAAGGAAGGGCTCCACGTTTTCCTTATGAGGTTAATGGTCATAGCTACGATCAAGGGTACTATCTTACAGATGGAATCTATCTGAAGTGGGCAACCTTCATGGTAGTATATACGGCTCCTAATGACCCGAAGAAACAAATTTTCACTAAGCGTCAAGAGAGCTACCGGAAAGACGTCGAACATGTTTTCGATATTTTACAAGCCCGGTTTTCTGTGATCTGCAACCCAGCTCGATATTGGAATACAGAAATACTAGGTGATATTATGGCAGCTTGTATCATACTGCACAACATGATAGTCGAAGATGAAAGAGATGCCTATGGGTTGCAGATTCAACCAGGTGATTATGACCAAATCGACGACTCTCCTTGGCATTACACCGCCATGCCAATCTATCGACTTTTAGAAAAAATTGGAGGGAAGTACGCAACAGATCTAAGCATGAGCAATTAAAACAAGATCTTACGGAACATCTTTACCAACATGAGGTTGGTCAAAATTAGGATTTCTATATGGTTTCGTCATCCATGTTTTATTTTTTCATTTTTAAATTTGTTTTGTGTTAGTAATAATTGGTCAGACTAGATCAATATTTCAGTTTTTAATTTGTAATAATTGGTCAGACTAGATCAATATTTCAATCTTCGTTTTGTAGTAATTGGTCAAACCAGTTCAATAATTTATTATTTAAGTATTTATTGTAATTTGTCTGGTTGGGTGTATTTTATACTCATACTTTATGTACTTCTATGAGCTTCTTTTGCCATTTGATGTGCACGTAGGTGTGTTTTTGTGCAGGAAATTATTAGATTATGCACTAAGGTTGAGAAGCGATACACTATACTCTTTTTTCCTTAACCTTGGTTTTTTCCCACAGGGGTTTCCCGGTAAGGTTTTTAATGAGATAGTGCGCTCCAATGGAAAATGTTCTTATTTTACCTTCTGAAGAGGGATATGAAACATTATTCTAGAATGAAACTCATACGCAATTGGATCATGCTACGAATAATTTGGGCTCAATTGGGTTCATGTGAAGAGTTTAAATTAAAGAATAGAAGGCTTAATATGAAGAACAAATTAATTAACCCAATAATATTTTCCTTTTCTTTGTTGGATTTGTAATTAGGGCTATTGTAAAATCTATTACCTTTTAAAAGTGTGGATCCAGAGGTAAATAGTGGTTTTTCGTCCCCTTTTTTTTCGTCGACAATTGCTGATTTTTCCTTTTCTTTTTATTACTTCTCCCAACTTTGTGAACAATTTGCAGTCTGGTGGCGAACATTCCTGTGTCGGTGATGGAGATGTGGTTGCATCACGGAGAACGAGAGGTTGTTGAAGAAGGTGAAGAATCTACCGTGGGAAGATAAGCTGACACATAAGAACTGGAAGGTCCCAGATGACGCCTACATCAACATGGCTGCCATTTGCGATTCGATTAATGATCCCAAAAACCCTCGCATCGGTGGATTAGGCAAGTTGGGGTTTTGAATTCCTCGCTCAAGATCCGGTTGGTGCTCGCTCCGGCTTGAATTTTTTGTAGTGCGAGGATTATCTAGGTGGATCTTTGGTTGCCAATTTTTAGGAAAGTCATGGCTAATTCTGCTTTGCAATCGCCTTGTCCTCTCATGTTGAGTCGTCCAAGTGGAACGAAACTGAAACATATTCAGCCAAGAAGGTATTCATCTTCTCAGTATATCTTTCTTGGATTGATGCCATTTTGTGGCACGATTTTGTTCCCTAACTTTGTATCCTGATATAATTTTGTATGATTGTTATTTGTTCCAGTTTGTTTTTCCTAGCTGTTGAATTTTGAGGATTGCATAATTTGTGCCTTGTTTATCGGAATTCCATTTTGGCTTTTGTTTTATAGATATCGATGGCGGTGTTTTGCATGCGAGCGTTGGATTTCCACTGGCATTGAATGTTACCACTTAGAAACTCAAAAAAGTTGAGATCATTGTATGCATTTATGCTATTCTTTATGGTTATGACATGTTATTTAATTGTTTTTAGATTCTTATGCGTGATTGTTTTCAAGATTCCATCGTCTCTGAGTAATGTGCAAGTGGAGCCAATTTTTGTGCAAATTGATAGGCTTGATCTGGTTCTGGTGGAGAATGACAATTTTGATGACAACGCAAAATCCGGCAGATATGCCTCTAGGGTTGATGAGGTGGAGGTTTTTTGGGGGTATTTATGCTTTCTCATCTCTGTACTTTTGTTGTAGTGCTCAAACATCAGCCAGCTCAACTAAGGGCAGTATTGATTTTACATGGGGTGTTCACATCATTTTCATGTTAAAAGTGTTTTGTAAATGACTTAATTTATTTAACTCGACCGTGTATGAAAGAGGTTTAAGAAGATAAAAATGTGACAAAGTATTCATTGAATGACTTTGAATCATACAATCCTAAAATCAAATCAACATTCAAGTAAAGATTGAACTGACTCCTTTTTATGAATGAATCGCTTTGCTTCTATTCTCTCTGGCTCCATCTGGACTCTAGGCATCATCTCATGTTGCTTGAAAAGTTTACAGATTTTGGTGAGGTGAGATGAACTGCGTGTTTCATATTGCTCCATTTTTTCGATTTTGCTTTTGAGTTCCTTGTTGTGTAGCTAAATTGGTGTTCCCCATTTTCTGGGATTAGTTATACAGATTGGTGTATGCTTCTCTTGGTTGCATTAGTGCATTCGAAGTATTTGATTTTATGTATAACTTAGCTTTGAATTTAGTTTTTCCTTCATTTGGTTTTACTGATGGTAGAGAGAGGACTGAACTAAAACAAATTCTCACCTTCTTGTAGAAAAATTTGGCAGAGCTTCAAACGTTGTTGTATTCGTTTCTTCTTTTGTGTTGTTCTTGGTCTTGTTGGATTCTTTCTATCATTGAATTCTGATTATTTCAGCCATTCTTGGTTGTGGGTTCTTAAAATTTTCTGATGGATGTTTATTGAAATAGAGAGTTTTTGGTTGGGTGAAAATGTCTTCCAAGAGCAGAGGGGAGGAAGGGAGCAGGCATCATCAAGAAGTGTTACGTTCAGAAAATGAGCTCTATGTCTTTGTTTTAGTAGTTTCTGTGTTGTCATGCTCTTTACCAATGGGTAAATTCTTCATATTTGTTGTTGTGAGCTGAATCATTAGTCTTGATTTTTAAGAAAATTTAAGTCTCTTGTTTCTTGATGAATTTAATGTTACTGTCATGGTGAATTCTGTGGCTGTGCTACTTTTGGAGTCAAATGGAAATTGAAGCTGAATTTAGTTTTATTTTAACGAATACGATGCATCATTGGTCTTGATTTTGTAGTTTCGTGTGCTTTGAGTTCATGTCATCACTCTCTTGAGTGTTCTTCCCTTCCGTTTTCCTGATTGATTTGATTTTCACGAACTCCTAGCTAAGTTGTTGCTTGTATATTTTTTCCTGTGACAAAGGACTGGAAAAAATGATTTCGAAGTTGGAGATGAAATTAGCTGCTGCTAAGTTAGCTCAAGAGTCGAATCTCAGCAGATCTCCTTTGTCTGTAGACATGGAGAAGACCGGAACATCTGGTAGGAGGAAATACTTTATGGTTGTGGGAATTAATACAGCGTTTAGCTGTCGGAATAGAAGAGATTCTGTTCGGGCTACATGGATGCCCAAAGGTGTGTTTGCATTTCTTCTTTGCCTTTTCAAATATTTATTGTTCTTGAAGCTGGTTGCCCGAGTGCCTTTCTCAATGGTGCATTAGGTGACAAAAGAAAGAAGCTAGAGGAAGAAAAGGGAATCATTATGCGCTTTGTTATCGGTCACAGGTAAATTTCCAAAAGAGTTGTAATGAATCATATAACATTTCCATTTACTTAAAGATCTTTTTTTTCCTTCTTGAATTTGGGAATTCACAACATTAGTTTGTTTTCGTATGTTTTACTGGGATGTAATTTGGCTAAACTGCCTTCCTCATAAAGAGGCTTGGTTTCGATTTTTTAACTGGTGTTACTGGCAGAAGTTCTTTTGACCCTTTTTACTGAACATGCACAATTTTGAGTTAAGACTTTTTTTATTAGGAGTTGAAAGAAACTCCAGTCTTAAGATGTTCATAGTAAACTTATGCTCTAAAATCTTTGCTTTTATGTTTTGCACATGAAGGTCATATACTTGTCATATTTTAATCAGTAAAAGCACTACGATCTGACTCAATGATCTGAATTGTTGAACAACTGATCCCTTTCTTTGTTCTCCTGCTAATGTGTTCCGCTCAATGCAGTGCAACTGTGGGAGGTATTCTGGACAGAGCTATCGTGGCCAAGAACAAAACACATGGAGATTTCATGAGGCTGGTAATAATGTCTGTAACTGGTTTCTTGCAACAGAGAACTCATGTGCATGTTTATGCATATTAATACTATCAGTTCCTGTCATCTAAACAGGATCATGTTGAGGGGTACCTTGATTTGTCCGCAAAGACAAGTCATATTTCGCCACAGCAGTTTCCGTGTGGGGTGCTGAGTATTATGTGAAAGTTGATGATGATGTCCAGGTTAATATAGGTAAATGGAAGACACAATTTACTTTATTCATTTGAGATTGTAATGATTTCATATTCTTATCAACTTTCTTCTTCCCAATTTGCTGCAGCAACACTAGGGGATGCGTTAGCAAGGCATTGGAAGAAGCCAAGGGTATACATAGGCTGCATGAAATCTGGACCGGTCCTGTCTCTGAAGTATGCACTCAATATAATAATGTTGCTGTGAATTCAAGTATAACTATACTTTTTGAAAGCTTACTGAATTCAATGGAACAGGGAAGTTAGATATTATGAACCAGAATATTGGAAGTTAGGTGAGAATGGAAACAAATACTTCTGTCACGCTACAGGACAATTATATGCCATTTCGAAAGATCTGTCCACTTATATTTCACTTAATCAGTTAAGTCCTCATTCTCTTCTTCTAAGACATCAATGAAAAAGGATTCTATGCATAATGCTTTTCTTTATACCAACCATTGTTGACAATTATAGGCTGATTCTTACAGGCATGTACTGCACAAATACGCAAACGAGGATGTCTCATTGGGAGCTTGGTTCATTGGGCTGGATGTACATCATGTTGATGATTGAAGATTATGCTGTGGCACCCCACCTGGTATATATTCTCTCTCTTTTCTGGCCTTCAGAATCTGTTTTATTTCTTACTGGTTCAGATCATATGTGGAAGACGGCCATTTAAAAAATCCTAGTTTATTTAACCATAAATTTGAGGCTGGTATTATGGCATATTTATTTTGAAGGATGAAAAGGGGATTTATAATTAGTTTTGATTGAAAGCTTATTTCTAGACTGTGTTTCTTAGTGTAAATTAGTAATACCTGATAGTCATTTTTATTCCTATTTCACAGACTATCATTCTGATTCCAACTATTAAACCGAACGCTTATAAGTAGGTCTGTTTTTATTGATTTTTGGTAGTGAAATGGGATATCATGGTTGAAAAAGACATTATGAACAATGTTGTCTTAGACAATGACAGCCACTTAAATTTTCCACCATCATAGAACTCACATGTTCATGCACAAATTCGGATTGAAAGGTGGGTTCCAGGAACTGCATTATTCCCTTCTTTCCACTTATAATTCTTGGGATTTCTGTTCCTCTGTCATTAAAATGATTTTGCATCTGATCCTGCTGAGAATACACTACCAGGAATTTTCTTTTCCTGGTTACTTTGTTCCCTTGTTTCATTTAGACTGAATGGAAAGCTCAGGCAGGCAACATCTGTGTTGCCTCCCTCGATTGGAGCTGCAGTGGGATCTGCAGGTCGGTTGACAGAATCAAGGAGGTTCATCGTCGGTCTGGGGAGGGTGAAAATGCCATATGGGCTGCTTCTTTTTGAGATCTCTTCTCATCTTATAAAACTTGTCTGTCAGAAACAAGAGCATGCACTTCGATGCCTGTTTTTCTGTTTCGAGGGAAGAGAAGACTGAGTACGAATGTTATATACATCGTGTGAGAGGAAGCCTCGCTACACAAACCACCTCCGTTTTAAAAGATTAGGTGGCTGCAAAAGCAGTGAAAAATAGCAGAAAAAGGGCTTTCACCACTATTTTTATACTTGTAACAAGAGGTGCCAATTTGCAAGTGATTTACCTGATTGGAAGTCATTATAGCTTACTGCTATAGAAGGTATTAATAAGTGAAAGCTTTTGTTTGTTAGCTTCGTCTTTGCTTCGAGCTAGTAATCAGTAGTAGTATATTGTGAAGTTCCTCAATTGTCAACTTTACATTTTTTGTCAAATGATCATGATAGTCAATTGAGTACAATATTGATCCTCTGCAAAGTCACTTGTTTTTCACCACATTTCAAGTAGATTGTTATATCATGCCCTGTATTTTACTGTATACGTCCTGTATTTGTACTATTGGAATATTATATGTATTTTGAATTTTATTTAAAGAATAAAATATAAAATAATTACAAATAATTAAAATTTAATTTAAAACCTAATCTAATACCCTGGTGGCAGAGTTCGCCGGCGGTGATGTTTTCCGGCGCCGGTGTTCCCGGCTGCAAAGTTCGTCGGCGGCGGTGATTTCGGCAGCGAAGTTCGCCGGCGGCGGTGCTTTTTGGCTGCGATGTTTGCCGACGGTGGTGTTCAGGCGGTGTCTTCTCCCTGCTCCGGAGTAAGCTGTTCGTCGACGGCAGATTCGCTGGTGCACCTGGCCGTGCTTTTCAACGCCCCACCTAGCGTCACCTGTCGTGTTTTTCCCAGCCTCGACCGAATCTCCTTCTCCGGTTCTCCCTTTCCCTTCTCCCTCTCTCCCTGTCGGACTTCATTCTCCCTCGATTCTCGTTTTTCGGGTTTCTTTTCCCAGACGCCGGTTCTTTCTTCCCCCGGTTCTCTCCTTCCCCTTATACCCTGGTTCTCTCTTTCCTCCCACCCCAGTTCTCGTTTCCCCCACCGCTCGATTTCTCATTACCTGGTCCTCGTTTTCCCCCTCTCCTTTCCCGGTCCCATTTTCCCCCACCACCAGATTCTCGATTCTCGTTTCTCCACCCCGGTTCTAGCGATTTCCCAGAAAATGAGGCGGAAGAAGGGCGGTGGCAGCGACGTGAGTGGTAAAGGAAGAAGAAGGGCTGTGGCTGAAGAAGGACGGTGCGGAAGAAGAAGGGCGGTGGCAGCGGTGAGGTGGCGGCGGCGACGACGGCGAGGTGGTGGTGGCCAATGAGTGGTTAAGGAAGGGGGAAGAAGAAGGGTTGATTTGTAATTTTGGTTTTTAAATTTTATTTTGGTTTTTAAAATTAATGTTTGTTTTATACACGTACATATGTATTAGGGCGTAAGTAAGTAAAATACAGGCGTGATATAACAATACCCCATTTCAATGTAGTATTCTTGTTTCTTAACCTTAACAATTTTGTAAGAAATGGATATTCTTGATATTCTACATGATGTTAGCAATAAGTTCCAACGCCCCACCCGCTTACTAGGTTTTAATGTGCCCAAGTTATATTTCATTTTTAGCACATAATGTGCCTGCTCACCAAAACTTTCTCCGTCAGATTATGGTTCAGATGAGTTTCCTTTCAACCTGGGTAGGTTGGGTGATGGAATGTGTGACCACGGTCACTTACTCTATTAAATTCAATGGTTAGCCATCAAAATATTTTAAACCTAAGCAAAGACTAAGACAGGGAGGGATGCCCCCTATCTCCCTTTTTTTTGTCCTATGCCAAGAGGCATCCTCATCCATGCTCGTGTCTTGCCTTGCAAAGACAATGCATGGGCGTTCAAATTGGGAGGGGGGAGCAACCAGTTTCACATCTCATGTTCGTCGATGACTGTATACTCTTCTTTGAAGTATCAGGGGCAGCATCCAGGAAACTAGCATAGACATTGAATCCTCTTGCGGCATACTCAAGGCAACACATAAACTTCCAGAAATCGGTTCTACTTGTTAGTCCAAATGCAAACCTCCAGACCAAAGAAAGACTGAGTCTCAGATTCAGAATCTACTAAGAGACAAGTGCTTAGGCCTCGATATGGACTTCGAAGGCTCAAAAGCTGCCATGTTTGGTACACTGGTACAAAGAATCAAAGCAAGAACGACATCATGGAAACTCAGCGATCTCTCCATCATGGGGAGAATAACTCTGAGCAAGCATGTTCTAGCATCAACAACTCAGTATACATTGGGCACCTTCAGAGTTCCCTCTACAACGATAAAGAAAATAATTGGACACTTGACAAGGTTCATCTAGGCGGGAGATGCAGAGGGTAGAGTAATCCATTGGAAATCATGTGCCAAGATATGTCATTCAAAATGGCACGGGGGCCTTGATATGAGATTAAATGCAGAAATGAAAGATGTTCAGCGACAAGGAATCCTTCTTAGCCAGGTTCTTCAACAAAAAGTACTGTAAGAATCAACCATTCCTACATGTAGAGGAGAAGTCAGGGGACACATGGGGATGGAAAGGAATACTATAAGGACGTGACTTGATGAAAACACACTTTAAGTGGCAAGTGATCGATGGGAAATCCATTGGCATCAAGGAAAATGGATACAAAACCATTGGAACCCAATCAGGTACGATCAACAACTGCTACTCCTTCTAAACTTCAAAGTTAGTGGCCTTATTGACTATTCAAAGCAATGGAGAGTATCACTGTTGGAAGTCCTTTTCCCACCTGAGGTGATAACTACCATAGTAGGGCTAAACATACCTCTACATACCTTCGACCAAGAAGATTACCAGATATGGGAGAAGGACTGGTTAGGGAAGTAAAGTGTAAAATATGGGTACCATGCGGCATGGCGGAATAAGCTACAATAGAGGCCTTCAACCTCAATGGCCATTCCAGACACACAACAAGAACAAAATATGTGGAAGAAGCTCTGGTAATGTGACGCACCGGAGAAGATCAAGCTACTGGTTTGGAGGCTAGTGCAAAATCTAGCCCCGACGGGACCAACATTCAGGAAAAGAGGCATGGATGTGTCACCAATGTGCTAGGTGTGCCAAACCCAGATAGAAACCCCCACACACATGATCCTTGAATGTTTCTTAGCCAGAAGAGTGTGGAGAGCCTCAAGGTTCGAATTTGACTCCGGACAGGGCATGCTAGTAGGTCGTCGTCGTACCTCTTAAATTACAATTTATAAACCTTAAATGCTTCCTAAATACAACTAAGTAGATAGTAGAAAATCGGGGTTTTCCACAAAGAAGAGGGATTTTCCTAAGTATTCATGCATATAAGGTGGATATAAGCATAGCTATAAACATATATAGATATATAAAAGCAAGTAGAGAGGGGGGGGGGGGGATTGGTTGGTTGGGTTTTTCTAAGTTATGAAATTAAAAGACAAATATTCTATCATAAACAAGAGATTAAGCTAATCATGCAACAAACTACAAAGATTGATTTAAACACAAATTACGGGACCTTGGGCTCAATTGATTTCCACTTCCGAGCCTCTTATCTATCCTTGAATCCACAACCTATTTACTACTTTGACTACTTATTGTGAAGATAAATCATCCATTCTTCTTTGATGTTAGTTTACAAGAGTTAATTCAACACCCCTTGTAAACCTCACTAATGACTCCTTTAGTCGAGAAACACCTAAAGGTATCCCATTAATGGAATTGAGTATGAAGGATCAACAAGTTTGGTAACACTTATAAACACTAAACCAAATGTTTAAGCATTAAACCAATTTATGCATTTACTAAGATTAACCAAGAATCATCAACATTCAATGACTTCTCCTACTTGCTATCTTGTAATAAACATTACAAAGGATTCAACATCATCATATTCATCTAGAAATTATAACATCATAAACCTATTTAGAAGCCCCATCTCATGCTCTTGGATTCCATGTCAAAAGAGAAGAAATTAGCTACTTTTATCAACTCCTAACAAGTGTCATACAAGCATTTCATATCATCAAACTTCAAATCACATAAATGATGCCAACTGACATTAAAGCTTCATAAATGCAAAATGGACAAAGTACTAAATAGATAGAAATGATTCTCAAGACATGGACAATGAAGCCTCAATCAATTGCTCCCAAGACTAAGGGTTTAGCTAATGCTAATCATACTCAAAAGCCCAAGCATAATCATACAAAATAAAGATGGAAAATATGAATAGAAAATGAAGAACTAGGGTTTTAGGAAGAGTATTTTCAGCCAAGAGAAAAGTTAGAAGTGAGGATAAGATAGGAAATATTTATAGTACAATATTTGGTCAAGAAAAAGTAAAAAAGGTAGTAGACGGCACTGGCCGTGCACAAGGTGCACGAGCCGCATGCCCATTGTATGCCCGGTTGGGGGCATGTTGATCTCTAGTGCACGGGTGCTCGCCAAACCGCGTTGGCTGTGTGTTATGGCTCTGAAGACGTATATTTTCCCTTCGTCTTTGAGCGCATGGGCGTGTGGTTAAGGGCATTGGCAGCGCGCCCGGTCTTCTTACCCAACCGGTCTTTGCACCGATCGGCCGATCTTCCTTCTTCAAATCTGGACTTTTCTTCTACCAAATTGTATTGGCCTTCACTTCTAAACTCTTAATTTTCCTTGTGAATCTTCATTCTTGAATATTTCATTATGAACATGAACCTGAAAGGCATTCCAAAAACTCCTAAATCATCATCCCAACCTTCTTATCAACAAGGCATACATTAACCTTACATAAAACCCTAATCTATTACAACTATGAGTTTCAAATGTGCTAAAAAAAAGATGAGCACATCACTCATAAGGACATAATTCCATTAGATTCAAAGTAGGTTACGAAAATAAGGATTTAGATACGAATACCAAAAACGGTAATCTAAACCCCAAACCTACCTAAATCTAGCAATCTTCCAACAAAAAGATAACAAAAGAGATGTTAAATGATTAGGAAAGTACATGCATTTGGAGTCTCATAAAATCCCCCACACTTAAACCTTCACTCTTCCTCGAGTAAATAAGAACAAGCAAAGACCTAAGCGTAAACTAGCATGCAAAGGTTTTCCCAAAACACCCAACATTTTTTCCTAGACTACTCGAGACCCCGAGACATAAGAATATCTGACACTCTCACATCCTAAAGCCTAAGATAATCTAAACAACCATCATACCAATCAAATGTGAGGTACAAAATACAAGTGTAAAACTAACTTACTCTACCAAAGAAACTACCAAATAGACAAACTAAGAGGAGCATAGAATATTTCAATTTCTCTCATTTTTCCTACGAGCCCTCTCGGGTTTTCATCCTAGCTTCACACTTTTTTTAATGCTGACCCTCACTTTTTTTCACACTATTTGGCCTCTCATTTTTGCATAGCTTGCCCTTTTGGGGTTTCAACCTATCCGGACCCCCCAAATTTGCCTAAGTTTCTCTTTCAGATTTTCAACTTAGAGGGGGTGTTTTTTCCCTTTTTTTAAAACCAAAAATTGCAACTAAACAAACAAGAAAATATCAGCATCCAAATCCCCTCCCCCACACTTATATTATGCAATGTACCCAATGCATATAAATAATCAAAAGCAAAAGTAGGAAAGATGAAATGAAATGCTCACAATTAGGACCTTGAGGTCCAGCGCCACCACCTCGATCCACTCGTCTCCTTGCTCTTTCCTCCTCGCGTCTCCTATGCCTCTCCACTAGCTATGATGGTGGGGCATTGGCAGAGGACAATAAGAGCATTGCAAGGATTGCGTCCACATTGTCATTCATTCCCTCATAAGTGTCCTCAACAAAGTACTCGAGGCTCTCCAAACTTTGGTACATGCTAACTACTCTTTGTTCCATGGTTCCAAACCCATTGCCCATATTCTCAAGTGTCCCTTGCATTGCTCGGAAAGATTCATGGAGCTGAGCAAATGAGCTCGGTGGTGGAGTTCGCGGTGGTGCGAAAATGCCTCCTCCTTACACTCAGCATGATGGCGATCCACTAAAAGTAGTGTCCTTAGAAGGGTGGTAGTCCGAAGATCTCGCCAGGAAACCCACTAGGTGATCCGATGGAAGGATCATGCAGGGTTCTCCTTCACAGTGAAGCCAAGTGAACTTTGTGGGGGTCTTCGGTGATTTTCAACATTTTTCCCTTACCAAATACTTGATGATGTAGAAGCTATCATCGGGATGGCGACCAAGTGGCACCAAGCTCGGTGGGGGGGATATGTAGATGTTGTGCCTAGAGCGTGATCATTCCCCTAACACAAATGCTCCCGAAATCCTTGTTCGAAAATCCAATGCAACCATTAACCCAATTTGGGGCATCATCTCCATGTGATGTAAATGCTCAAAGGTGTTTCAAATCATATGTGGAACAATGGTTGAACTCTCGTTGACAGAAAATTGTAGGATTGAGAAGGTGGATAAATTGGATCGCTGGATGAATAATCAAAGAAGTCTTAGATTGATGAGTTCTTTTTTCTCCTATGAGGTATTCCCAACATTCTTGATCGGTGTATCCTTCTCATTCCTTAAATACCTTTTCTACATCGGTGTCCGGGGTGTAGTTCCACCTAAAAGCCAACATGATATCATCATACAAAGTTTTCCTCTTTCTATCATTCAGGTGAAACACGACCCCCGGGCTATCATCCTCACAAGTGATCTTTCTCATCGTGGAGAGGAACTCAAGTGTCCATGATCTATAAGATGGTGCATTAGGACTCGCGAAGTCCTCTTTGCTAACTTTATCCAACATAGCATTGACCGGCTCCAACAAACCCAATTTAGTTAATACATCCTTATCCACAAACCAAGTGGCTACGATGGCTCTATTGTTGTCAAACCTCTCCCATCTTTCAGAAAAATCCCCTTTTATCTTTGTGATCAACCTATGATAAGTAAGAGATTGGTCACAAACAATGAAAGGTGTGTGGTTAGATGAACTAGTTTTTTCCGTTCTTCTTATCTTAGTGGCCATAAGAAGAATTTACTCAACTTCCTAATCTACAAAAATGAAAACCTCAAAGAGCACCACAACAATAGTCTCCCAAAAATTGCACCCATGCTACCACCACAAAAATCAACAAGAATGCTTCAACATTATCACCACAAGTATCAACAAAGGCATCTCAACACTATCACCACAAGGATCCACAAAATGCACCACAAAAATCCCCAAGAAGCACAAACACTGCCACCTGCACAATCCATAATATTTCCACCACAAGAATCCATAACAGGCACAAACACTACCACCACAACAACTATTTCCACAACCTCAATCAAGAACGTATAGCCAACTTCATGCACAAAAACCCCAATTATATCATTAAGCTTTTCAAAACACACAAGAAGGTAAATTTTCAAGAATTACCCATAATGGTGCTTTGGCGTTTCCGGGTTGAGTTGGGTTCTCCAAATTGGTATAGAAGCCTCCAATAATCCTGAAGTGTAAAAAATATCACCATTTGCTCAAAACTCTTCTGGATTGAAGAGCACCAAAATTTTGGTTTTTTGAGTGTTCTTGAAGAGAAACCTTCAATTTTCTTAGTTGGGAGGAGGAATTGGGTTTGTTTGTGGTGTGGGAAGTGTTTAGGAATGGTAGGGTAAGGATATGTATGTTAGAGATGAGGGATTTATTGAATGGTAGGGTAAGGATTTGTATGTTGGTGGTGCGGGACTAAGAGACACTCTTCGATCACTACAAGAAAAATGACATATTATTTTTCTCCTTTTACCTCGGTTTTTTTTCTTAACATCAAATAATATAGGTAAAAAGTTCTCTTACCTCGATTTTTTTCAAAGTAAAAGGTTTTTTTTACCTCGGTTAAAAGAAACCGAGGTAAAAAGTCTGTCATGACCGATGTCACATGCATGTCTGGCTTACCAACGTCGGTTGTTTTTTTGACCGTCTCTCTCCCAGACATGAAATGACCGACGTCGCATACATGTCTGGCTTACCGACATCACCTATTATTGTGACAGACGTCACATGTATCCGATATCGCACGCATTCTGCAAACTGAAGTCGGTTGGTTTTGTGACCGACGTCGCACGTCACCGTCGCTTAACATGGTACTTATAACAATATGAATACCTAGATAATACCCTTACAATGAACGATTTATATTTATTTATATATGTATATATTGTGATTTATTTTTTAATAAAACTAAAACATAAAATTTAATTTTTTATGCAACTCCATTTCTTTTGAATTTTAATTATGACTTTATGTTTATATTTTCAAATGAAATAAATTAACGTAGAGTTCGAGTAATACATGATCGAAATCGAATATCAATAGAACAAAATTTATTTTTTCAACGAATAAAATTTTATGTACTACTTATTCATAATTATATAAAATAAGTAATACATAAATAAGTAGTAATACATAAATAAGTAGTACTACATATAACTTATAAATAAGTAGTACAAATATATAACTTTTGGTTCTATGATGTACTTTCCCGTTTGTTCGAATATACGTGCATTCAACCTAAATACAATAGAAATCCCAACTCATATACTCCCACCCAATTATACATAACAGACTTTACAATTAAAAACTTATAACAGAAACGAGAAAAGATTCGTCAAACATATATGGAAAAAGAAAAATGTTGAATTCAAATCTTCAGACTATTTTGATACATGTATCATATCTTCTAGTTTGTTACTTTTATCTTACCAAATATAGGAATTAAGTTTTGAGATTCGTGTACAAAAATTAAAAAAATCTGAATTTTGATGTAGTCATGTTGGTATGATTAGTGTATTTTTCGCTAATCATTTTAATCCTATAACAACATTAAAAAACTGAATTATAGAACAAAATTTTAAAATAGATTTGAATTTTTTAAAATTTTATTCAATATAAAATTTAAATTTCAGCCCTTAAATATAAAATTAAAAGTTTAATTTTCAACCCAATATAAATCTGGCCCAAAAATTAAACCAAACCTGTCATAAATCTCAAGGGCATGAAGGTCTTTTCTCTTGTTTCAGATCTTAAACCAAAGAAGGGGAAGCTGGGTGTGGAAATAAGAA
This sequence comes from Rubia tinctorum, assembly GCA_032355605.1. NCBI lineage: Eukaryota > Viridiplantae > Streptophyta > Magnoliopsida > Gentianales > Rubiaceae > Rubia > Rubia tinctorum. Next base: position 2,658 of record JAULKM010142477.1, on the reverse strand, counting down.
AATGAACAACAAAGAAGAAGCAGTGCCCAAGTGAAGAAACATAATTTTGTTAACAACGGTTTGGATTAGTTTGTTAGGGATTAGATATAAAAATCATTGTAGAATCATGATGAGAGGTTATCAGTTGGATATCCTGATCTTGTATACGAATTAAGCTGCCATAGCAGTTATTATCTTCTCTCCTCAATTTTGGTTTTACAGTAAATTAGTTTTATTTCTTTTAGAACCTGTCAAGTGGTATCAGAGCAGTTTGTGTCCTCGGCAGCTATGACAGACAACACTAGACTCAAGACAATGGAAAATCATATCAAATACGTGGAGTCGCATTTGGTCAATTCGACGCAAGAATTGAGAAAAAATTTGGAGCTCAGTTGCAGAAATCAAAGCGAGCTCGATTAGCTTTGAATGAATTTCAATTAGAGGTCAAGGATTTGAAAGCTGAGATGAATGCGAAGATTTCTGAGACAAATGGAACTCTGATGGAGGTATTGGTTGCGCTCAAAGAATTGCAAAATGGCAAGGAGACATCGACGGAAGCAGGAGTGCTAGTCGGAGCTCCAGCAAGGGAAAAACTTCTTCAGAAACGCAAGCAATTGGACCAGGTCATGCTTTGAGAGGTAATTTCTCTGTTATCAATAACCCTAGGATTATGAATGATGATAACTGGAGGAGTAAAATAGGATTGAGTTCTGGGAATAATCAGCCTAAAATTGAATTAACCGTATTCTCTGGAGAAAAACCTGTTAAATGGCTTAGGAAGTGTGGCAAAATTTTCAACTATTATCAAATATTTGATCCTTAAAGATTATAAGCTATTGAGATATACCTGGAAGGTAGGGCTGAAGTTTGGTATCAAAATGAAAAGGGGATTAGGAGGATGACTACCTGGAATGAATTTTGTGAGGCTATGTTGAGAAGGTTCTCAGATATGGGGGGTAGAGATGAGGTCGAAGAATTTAATAAATTGTATCAAATTGGAACTGTAAGGGAGTATCAAGAGGTATTTGAGGAGCTGCGTTCCAAGATTATTGGTAAATATCCCTATTTGTCTGATATGTATTTCATGTCGAGTTTTGTGAGTTGTTTAAAAGATGAACTCGAACCAATGATAAAATTGTTCAAACCTGAATCACTACATGAAACTATTAAAGTATCTCACTTACGAGAGTTGAATTTGGAATCACAAAATAAGAAGCATAAGAAGGTGGGAACTGTTATTCAGAATCTTGTGGCTAGTAAGCATAGTATTGATAGGGGGAAATGGACTAATATTAACACAAAACTGGCTTATGAGAAACCATTCTGGAGTAATTTTGATTCGAAACATGCTTATGATAAACCAGTTTGGAGACCCAATTTTGGGGGAAATAAGAAGGTGGGGAATGATAGGTTTACGCGAATTTCTCCTCAGGACCTGCAGTATAGGAGAGAACACAATTTGTGCTATAGATGTGGAGATAAGTTTACACTGAGGCATACCTGCAGGTTTAGGCAGATACAACATATTATGGGATGTGATACAATTAACCAGGGAGAGATTTTAGTAGAAGAAACTGAAGGTTTGGAGGATTTCGTTGATGAAGATCCTGAACTAATTCCTCGAAGACGGTTGGTGGAAATTGGGATTCTCGAATTAATACTCTTACAATGTTAGGGAAATTGCAAGGGGTTCAGATTAGCATTCTGCTAGACACGGGATCGACTGATAGTTTTATTGATCCAACAATTGTTAACACAGTGGGGTTACCTGTAATTAGAACAAGACCTTTTCTTGTCCCCATTGCGGATGAGAGTAAAGTCTATGGTACATGTCTCTGTCCGCAGGTTTTATTGAGTGTGAAGCACAATGATTTTTTTGTTTTATTTGAAGGTGATGGAGCTTGGGGGAGTGGATATAATACTGGGAGTCGATTGGATGAAATACTTCAGTCCACTAACTTTCAATTTTAAAGCTCAACATGTATCATTTTACAGCAAGGGATACCACTGGGTAATGCAAGGTTCAACTGAACCTTTGGATATTGAGTTGATTAAACAAATGAAGTTCAATAAGACAGGGGGGCTCAGAAGCAGTTGACAGAATGTAAAAAGAGGAAGGTATAAATGATGAAAATCACTGCCATAGGGGAAGACTCGAAGCATGAGATAATTGGTTTGAAACTGGTTCAAGAGGGATTCTGTAACATGGTTGGGAACCTAATATTTGATAGGGTTGAAAATAATATTCCTGGATTACTAAGAAATCTTGCAGGTGTTGGAGAAGCAGCAATGGAGGCAAGGGAAGGAGCAGATCAGATTGCAATCACAGATAGTGAGAGTTTGAGGATCAATAATTTGCTGGTTCCGAAAGATATCAAGTAGGTCCTCTCTCATTTCTTGTTTTTTTCTGTACCTAAAGGGTTGCCTCCGGAAAGGAATGTAGATCATCAGATTTACCTAAAGCCTAACTCACAGCCTTTTAAAATCAAACCCTACAGGTACCCCCGTGCCTATAAGGCAGAGATAGAGAAACAAGTGAAAGAGTTGCTGGAAAATCAAGTGGTACATGTCAGTAATAGTCCTTATGCTTCACCTGTAGTTATAGTGAAGAAAAAAGACTCATCTTGGAGGATGTGTATAGATTATAGGAAATTAAATGATCTTACTGTTAAAGATTGT